>JAJAQA010000007.1:935929-943429 GCA_021464565.1 Rutilus rutilus
GAAGGATTCTCTCTCAATCCTGGAACTGTTCCATGGAGAGACTCTGGCGTTTAAGGATCTGGCCATGACCTGCACCGCTCAGTTCCTGCAGTACTTCTTACGCAGAGACGGCAAACGGGCCACAATACTTGTAGGTAAGGAGTGACGTCTGTCTCAGATCTGCCCGCAGACAGCAACATAGTGTCGGACCAGATCCGGCCCACATCCGGGCCGTGAGGAATCCATGTGTGGACCCACGGAATTTCTGGAATTCTGAATTTATCTCGCAATTCAGACTTTCTCCGAATTCTGACTTTAAATCTCGCAATTCCAGAATTCTGAGTTTGAATTCTCACAATTCTCACTTTCTCCGGAATTCTGAGTAGTTTAAATCCTGCAATTCTGACTTTTTTTCTGGAATTCTGAGTTTGAATCCTGCAATTCTGACTTTTTTCCGGAATTTTGAGTTTAAATTTGCAATTCTGACTTTTTTCTGGAATTCTGAGATTAAATCTCACAATTCTGACTTTTTTCCCTCTGAATTCTGAGTTTAAATCTCACAATTCTGACTTTTTTCCAGAATTCTGAGTTTAAATCTTACAATTCTGACTTTTTTCCCTCTGAATTCTGAGTTTAAATCTTGCAATTCTGACTTTTTTCTGGAATTCTGAGTTTAAATCTCACAATTCTGACTTTTTTCCCTCTGAATTCTGAGTTTAAATCTCACAATTCTGACTTTTTTCCGGAATTCTGAGTTTAAATCTTACAATTCTGACTTTTTTCCCTCTGAATTCTGAGTTTAAATCTTGCAATTCTGACTTTTTTCCCTCTGAATTCTGAGTTTAAATCCTGCAATTCTGACTTTTTTCCGGAATTTAGAGTTTAAATCTCACAATTCTGACTTTTTTCCGGAAGTCTGAGTTTAAATCTCATAATTCCGATTTTTTTCCGGAATTCAGAATTCAACGCAATAAGAATCAACTATCCCAGACAGCAACAAAGTGTCGGCCCAGATCCGGCCCACATCTGGTACACAGGGATTCCTCGTGGCCCAGTTGTGGGCCGGATCTGGGCCGGCACTATGTTTGATATGGCCGACACTATGACACTATGTGGGCCTGTCTCGTGTCCTGCGATGGAGATTCAGAGCTGATGTTCTTTCAGGAACGTCCGGCGACACGGGCGGCTCGGCCATCAGAAGCGTGTTGGGTCTCAGTGAAGTGGACATCGTGGTGGTGTTTCCCCGCGGACGCGTCACCAGAGTCCAGGAGCGCCAGATGACCACCAGCGCCGCAGACAACGTCCACGTGTTCGCAGGTAAACGGGAAACGCTGCTGTAAAACTGATATCATCTTCAAATTTGGAGCACAACTAGGTTAGACATATGGCTTTTAATCAGCAAGGACACATTAAATTGTTCAAAAGTGACAGTAAAGACATTTATTGTGTTACAAAAGATTCTATTTCAAATAAATGCTGTTCTTTTCAACTTTATATTCATCAAAGAATCCTGAAAAATAAAACGTATGATGGTTTCCACAAAAATATGATGTTTTTTTAACATTGATAATAATCATGTTTCTTGATTTCTTGTGTGTGTGTGTGTGTGTGTGTGTGTGTGTGTGTGTGTGTGTGTGTGTCTGTGCGTGTGTGCGTGTGCGTGTGTGTGTGCGTGCGTGTGTGTGTGTGCGTGTGCGTGTGTGTGTGCGTGCGTGTGTGTGTGTGCGTGTGTGTGTGTGTGTGTGTGTGTGTGTGTGTGTGTGTCTGTGCGTGTGTGCGTGTGCGTGTGTGTGTGTGTGTGTGTGTGTGTGTGTGTGTGTGTGTGTGTGTCTGTGCGTGTGTGTGTGTGTGCGTGTGCGTGTGCGTGTGCGTGTGTGTGTGTGTGTGTGTGTGTGTGTGTGTGTGTGTGTGTGTGTGTGTGTGTGTGTGTGTGACGCAGCGGACGGGACGTCTGACGACATTGACGTGGCTCTGAGGAAACTCTTCGCGGACCCAGAGCTGGTTCGACGTCACGGCCTCATGAGCCTGAACTCTGTGAACTGGAGCCGGATCCTGGTTCAGACGGCTCACTTTCTGTTCGCGTTCCTTCAGCTCTGTGGAGACGAAGAAGACCCGCGGGCCGAGCTGGAGGTGCTGGTGCCCACGGGAGGAGCCGGGAACATCACCGGTGCGCAAACCTCAACTAACCTGAAGATCTGAAGATACTTAATATTTGCTGTTTAGTTAAAGTCCCCCTGTGGTCAATAGTCTTATCCCTTAAAACTCTTCTCTGATCACCAAAATGACATTTTTAAACGTTTTTTTGTTGAAAAAAAATTCTTCATGTCTTAAAATATCTTGACTGTAACTCGACAGCCTCATTTAGTATGTGCAGTTCTATGAATATGCAAATGAGCCCCGCCTCCACTCACTCACTCAGCTCAGAGATCCACTGGTTGACGATCACACGTTGATCTGATTGGTTACAAGGTAGTTTGTGACGTCAGAAACACCAGCGATTTCAAAGCGTGTGTTTGAGACTGTCTTTGGTTCACTGCAGTTTTAAGGAGGAAATACTCAGCAATGCTGTCGACTTATGAACTTACACATGCTTTGTCTTAAAGGCACACTATGCAAGATTTGTACCTTAATGTAACAGCTTCGAAATCATTTGGATGGTAAACAAACTCGTAGTAGGGCGAATCATCCCGATAGCAAAGCAGGGGAGGACGCCGCAGCAGTGCAGGTTTGAGAGGTGACGCCCCGACAAATCTCGCGAGAATCACGACTTGCTTTACGGCACGACGTCACACACATCAACAACATATGAAGAGCCTCTATGGAAGACACTAGCACGCATTTCAGACGTGAAACATGGCAGAGTCGACGACGAAAGCGTGGTCGGGAGAGTGCAGAGACGGCTCTGCGTGAGTGGGATTTACGACAGTAACGTTAAATACAAGCACTCCACAGCGACTCTAGGGGGCGCTGTTTGAGAAGAGCGGAAACTGCATAGTGTGCCTTTATATTAAGAACACCACATAGACATATAAACTACATTAAAAGCTGGACTTTCACCACAGGGGGACTTTAACACTTATAAAATATCTGTTTTAGTGTAGCAAACGTTTGGCTGAGTGATTGATGATTATGGTCTGTTCAGCTGGATGCATCTTGAAGCTGATGGGAATCCCTCTCCGGCTCGTTGCCATGGTGAACGCCAATGACATCGTCCACCGCGGCGTCCAGAGCGGAGATTTCTCCATGTCAGATGCCGTCAAGCAAACTCTGGCTCCGGCCATCGACATCCAGGTTAGTTTACGTTCGTGTGTGCGTGTGTGTGTGTGTGTGTGTGTGTGTGTGTGTGTGTGTGAGTGTGTGTGTGTGTTAAGGCTGCACGATTAATCGCAATGAAACCGCACACGATTTGGCAAAGGCTGATCGGTAGGAAACGCTGCTCCATCTGAACACCAGAGGGTATGGGAGGCCGTATGGGACGAAACACATTGAAAACTTGCGCTACACACTGAAACGCTTGCGATACACACTGAAACGCTTGCGATACACACTGAAACGCTTGCGCTACACACTGAAACGCTTGCGCTACACACTGAAACGCTTGCGCTACACACTGAAACGCTTGCGATACACACTGAAACGCTTGCGATACACACTGAAACACTTGTGCTACACACTGAAACGCTTGCGCTACACACTGAAACGCTTGCGATACACACTGAAACACTTGTGCTACACACTGAAACGCTTGCGATACACACTGAAACGCTTGCGATACACACTGAAACGCTTGCGATACACACTGAAACGCTTGCGCTACACACTGAAACGCTTGCGATACACACTGAAACACTTGTGCTACACACTGAAACGCTTGCGATACACACTGAAACGCTTGCGATACACACTGAAACGCTTGCGCTACACACTGAAACGCTTGCGATACACACTGAAACACTTGTGCTACACACTGAAACGCTTGCGCTACACACTGAAACGCTTGCGATACACACTGAAACACTTGTGCTACACACTGAAACACTTGTGCTACACACTGAAACGCTTGCGATACACACTGAAACGCTTGCGATACACACTGAAACGCTTGCGATACACACTGAAACGCTTGTGCTACACACTGAAACGCTTGCGATACACACTGAAACACTTGTGCTACACACTGAAACGCTTGCGCTACACACTGAAACGCTTGCGATACACACTGAAACACTTGTGCTACACACTGAAACACTTGAGCTACACACTGAAACGCTTGCGCTACACACTGAAACGCTTGCGATACACACTGAAACGCTTGCGATACACACTGAAACACTTGCGATACACACTGAAACACTTGTGCTACACACTGAAACGCTTGCGATACACACTGAAACACTTGCGATACACACTGAAACACTTGTGCTACACACTGAAACACTTGTGCTACACACTGAAACGCTTGCGATACACACTGAAACACTTGCGATACACACTGAAACACTTGCGCTACACACTGAAACACTTGCGCTACACACTGAAACACTTGTGCTACACACTGAAACGCTTGCGATACACACTGAAACACTTGCGCTACACACTGAAACACTTGTGCTACACACTGAAACACTTGCGCGTACATGTGAAACACTATATATATGTGCATATTTATGAAAGACATATGGTTACATAGAAACTCTTTGCATATATCCTGTAATCGCCCACGTACTGTTGTACCTGCATTAAGACAGCACTTTTCAAACATTCGCGCGTGTGAGAGAGCACAAACATTTTCAGTGTGTCCGGAAGTCGTTTCATTGCAACTGGAAGTTTGGTTCATTTGGAAACAGAAGCACGGTTTATTTATCACTGTAAAGATGTACAATTCTTAGTTTCATTCATGATAGAAACATCTAGTCACTAGTGGAATATTGCTGCAATCTCCGGGACAAACTAACACTTAATAACATGAAATTTTAACAAAAGCCACTAGATTTCAAACATAGCCCACAATCAGACATCATTTCAATGTATTTATTTATTTTGTTTAGCTATAGAAAGTGTGAGCTTAGTCATCAAGTGTCATGCCATTTAAATGAATCAAACTTTTTTTTTTCAGTTTCAGTGTATCGCAAGCGTTTCAGTGTGTAGCGCAAGCGTTTCAGTGTGTAGCACAAGTGTTTCAGTGTGTATCGCAAGCGTTTCAGTGTGTAGCACAAGCGTTTCAGTGTGTATCGCAAGCGTTTCAGTGTGTAGCGCAAGCGTTTCAGTGTGTAGCACAAGTGTTTCAGTGTGTATCGCAAGCGTTTCAGTGTGTAGCGCAAGCGTTTCAGTGTGTAGCACAAGTGTTTCAGTGTGTAGCGCAAGCGTTTCAGTGTGTAGCGCAAGCGTTTCAGTGTGTAGCACAAGCGTTTCAGTGTGTATCGCAAGCGTTTCAGTGTGTATCGCAAGCGTTTCAGTGTGTATCGCAAGCGTTTCAGTGTGTAGCGCAAGCGTTTCAGTGTGTAGCGCAAGCGTTTCAGTGTGTATCGCAAGCGTTTCAGTGTGTATCGCAAGCGTTTCAGTGTGTATCGCAAGCGTTTCAGTGTGTATCGCAAGCGTTTCAGTGTGTATCGCAAGCGTTTCAGTGTGTATCGCAAGCGTTTCAGTGTGTATCGCAAGCGTTTCAGTGTGTAGCACAAGCGTTTCAGTGTGTATCGCAAGCGTTTCAGTGTGTATCGCAAGCGTTTCAGTGTGTATCGCAAGCGTTTCAGTGTGTAGCACAAGTGTTTCAGTGTGTAGCGCAAGCGTTTCAGTGTGTATCGCAAGCGTTTCAGTGTGTATCGCAAGCGTTTCAGTGTGTATCGCAAGCGTTTCAGTGTGTAGCGCAAGCGTTTCAGTGTGTATCGCAAGCGTTTCAGTGTGTAGCACAAGCGTTTCAGTGTGTAGCACAAGCGTTTCAGTGTGTATCGCAAGCGTTTCAGTGTGTATCGCAAGCGTTTCAGTGTGTAGCACAAGCGTTTCAGTGTGTATCGCAAGCGTTTCAGTGTGTATCGCAAGCGTTTCAGTGTGTAGCACAAGTGTTTCAGTGTGTATCGCAAGCGTTTCAGTGTGTAGCACAAGTGTTTCAGTGTGTATCGCAAGCGTTTCAGTGTGTAGCGCAAGCGTTTCAGTGTGTAGCGCAAGCGTTTCAGTGTGTATCGCAAGCGTTTCAGTGTGTAGCGCAAGCGTTTCAGTGTGTATCGCAAGCGTTTCAGTGTGTATCGCAAGCGTTTCAGTGTGTATCGCAAGCGTTTCAGTGTGTATCGCAAGCGTTTCAGTGTGTATCGCAAGCGTTTCAGTGTGTAGCGCAAGCGTTTCAGTGTGTAGCTCAGTGTGTAGCGCAAGCGTTTCAGTGTGTAGCTCAGTGTGTAGCGCAAGCGTTTCAGTGTGTAGCGCAAGCGTTTCAGTGTGTATCGCAAGCGTTTCAGTGTGTATCGCAAGCGTTTCAGTGTGTAGCTCAGTGTGTAGCGCAAGCGTTTCAGTGTGTAGCGCAAGCGTTTCAGTGTGTATCGCAAGCGTTTCAGTGTGTATCGCAAGCGTTTCAGTGTGTAGCTCAGTGTGTAGCGCAAGCGTTTCAGTGTGTAGCTCAGTGTGTAGCGCAAGCGTTTCAGTGTGTAGCGCAAGCGTTTCAGTGTGTATCGCAAGCGTTTCAGTGTGTATCGCAAGCGTTTCAGTGTGTATCGCAAGCGTTTCAGTGTGTAGCGCAAGTGTTTCAGTGTGTATCGCAAGCGTTTCAGTGTGTAGCACAAGTGTTTCAGTGTGTATCGCAAGCGTTTCAGTGTGTATCGCAAGCGTTTCAGTGTGTATCGCAAGCGTTTCAGTGTGTAGCGCAAGTGTTTCAGTGTGTATCGCAAGCGTTTCAGTGTGTATCGCAAGCGTTTCAGTGTGTAGCGCAAGCGTTTCAGTGTGTATCGCAAGCGTTTCAGTGTGTAGCACAAGTGTTTCAGTGTGTATCGCAAGCGTTTCAGTGTGTATCGCAAGCGTTTCAGTGTGTATCGCAAGCGTTTCAGTGTGTATCGCAAGCGTTTCAGTGTGTAGCACAAGTGTTTCAGTGTGTAGCACAAGCGTTTCAGTGTGTATCGCAAGCGTTTCAGTGTGTAGCACAAGCGTTTCAGTGTGTAGCGCAAGCGTTTCAGTGTGTAGCGCAAGCGTTTCAGTGTGTATCGCAAGCGTTTCAGTGTGTATCGCAAGCGTTTCAGTGTGTAGCACAAGTGTTTCAGTGTGTATCGCAAGCGTTTCAGTGTGTAGCGCAAGCGTTTCAGTGTGTAGGGCAAGCGTTTCAGTGTGTAGCGCAAGTGTTTCAGTGTGTAGCGCAAGCGTTTCAGTGTGTATCGCAAGCGTTTCAGTGTGTATCGCAAGTGTTTCAGTGTGTAGCACAAGTGTTTCAGTGTGTATCGCAAGCGTTTCAGTGTGTAGCGCAAGTGTTTCAGTGTGTAGCACAAGTGTTTCAGTGTGTATCGCAAGCGTTTCAGTGTGTATCGCAAGCGTTTCAGTGTGTAGCGC
>JAJAQA010000007.1:953429-1038429 GCA_021464565.1 Rutilus rutilus
GTGACCGACTGAGATCTGCTCTAAAGTCAATGGCGCAGTATTTCTTTTCGTTATTTAAAGAGTGCTTTAGTAATGTGCGCCTATAGGCGGGTCCACAACACACACACTCTGCTTATTATTACACACACAGGGACGCAGCAGCATACAAGCATGCCAAATATTACAAATAAAAGGATTACAATGTTAAAGATTAATATTGTGTACATAAAGATATGGTGGAATCCGGCTTGTCCCGTAGATGGTCTCGCTTTAACCTCACACACACACACACACTCACACACACACACACACACTGCTTTAACCTCGAGCACGAGCAGATCCGTTTCCTCGCTAGAGACACATTCAGTTTTTCCGCTTGCAAATTCCTCCATGTAAATAGCGAATCCGCCATGGCGTGAGCACAACTGGCTTTTAATGGGAATGGGAGATGAGACTCTGATTGGTTTATTGGTCGTTACGCCCAAAACACACCCATTACTCGTTAAGAGAATAGAGACAAAACACACCCTTTACTCATTAAGAGAATAGAGGCGACCCTTTTAGACCAGCGCCGGGAGCGCCAACCATTTTCCCCGTCGTTAAACTAACAAAACTGGATTCGGCCAATGCACTTAGATCGTTAAAATAGGGCTCAAACTGTCGGCCCAGATCCGGGGACGGATCTGGGCCGACAGTTTGAGCCCTATTTTAACGATCTATGTTGCTGTTTTAACGATCTATGTTGCTACATAACGACACTATGTTGCTGTCTGGGATCTCATGCTTTAAGGAAGCGGATAAACGCACCTGTCGAGACGGCCAATCCTGTACGGCTCGTTTGCCTCCGATGGGGCAGTTAGAGATGTAACAGGCCGAGCAAATGGACATCAGACACAGCAGACAAACCACCGACAGCAGACCTCCAGACATATCTGTGCAGAAACGCCATTACAACACAACACTCTCTAAAGGCAAAAAAAGCTTTTTCTTACTTAGTAATTTTGTCTTGTTTCCAGGCCAAATATCAAACATTTCTTAAATCAAGATGCATTTACTAGATGAGTAAAATGACATAAGATGTTAAGTCTTGTTTTCTGGGTAAATAAATAAAAATTAAGTGAGATGATGCTTAAAAAAAGCTAAATTATCTGATGGGGTATGAAAAATATTCTTAATTCAAACAGAAACAAGATTATTTTTCTTACCCCATTGGCAGATAATTTAGCTTTTTTTAAGCATCATCTCACTTAATTTTGATTAAAGTTGCAGTACTTACTTTAGCGAGGCTGAAATGGACAGCTGTAGTGAAGAGATTCAGCTTCTGAGCAACGATGTTCATTTGTACGGTGTGAGGAGACTCTTTTTATACCCCTTTGCTCTCTTTGCTGCGTGATATTATCACATTATTACCTGTTAGCAACAATCAAGGAGCCTATCTATCTAAATGTTAATGATGTGGCCTGATTAGGTCAGAGGACCGGTCACTACGCTGTCCAGTCGCAGGGATGTGCGTCATTAGTGCCCGTGATCAGGCATACGGTGTGAGACAGGTGAAAGGCAGATGTGGATTAAAACAAGAACATTCATTTTATAGATTTCTGAAACTTCACTCTTAAAAAATTAAAAATAAGTTTCCAAAAGGAGGCTTTCACAACGATGCAAAGTTGTTGTTTTGTTGGCACTCAGATACATCTCTAGTTTCAGTATTATTTGTTCTTCAAACTTTCCTCTTTAAACACAATAAGTATCAGCTATTTGAAGAGTTAACTACATTTGTTTTTTGACCATTGAAAATGGGTAAAATTCAACTATTTGAAAATAAAGTCGCATTGATTGAAACTTTAAAATGAAGATATCAAAAGAAAAGTTTATTAAGAATAAGAATCTAAAATCATATTAAGATATCTTTAATACTTTCTGAGAGACAGGCATGCAAACTTTGGAGAAAGAATATGGCCTCAGACTGGTGTATTCTATGCAATTTTGTTGATAGAAAAAACTTGAGATACATTTCTAGTTTCAACATTATTTGTTCTTTAGATGTTCCTCTTAAAAGAAAGAAACTCTCAGCTGTATGCAAAGTGACCCACATTTGGTTTTTGACAACTGAAAATGTGTACAATTGACCAATGCACACATGGAGCCGCATTAAGATCTCCATATCTCTGCGATTAAACCAGCGAGGGCCTTTAAAATGAAGAAAGCAAAAGAAATGTTAATCTAAAGTGATATTAAGATATATTTAAGATATGAAGATACTTAAACTACTTGAGTTAGGCATGCAAACTTGAGGCAAAAATAAAAGCAAAAACAAGAAGTGCATAATAGTGATACAAATATTGCTAAAGTCAACAGATTTCACTAATAAATCTATCAATCTTTGAGTAAAAATAAAATAATGATGCTGCCATCTTTCTAAATTATTTTTTACCCCGCTGTAAATTGGCTCCAAATCTCAGGTAAAAAAAAAAAATTTTGAACCCCCTCTACAAAATAGTGGAAGATCAGTAAATATACATCCATGACATTTAATATTTTGCCTTTCTTCTTCATTTATTTTTTTCTTTCACTAGATAAAAAATTATCAAAATCAACATTTTTGAGTTGACACGGAATGACCCCATAAACAATTCTCAATTTTGGTCATTGCTAAGTTCCATTTATAGCACAGTCAATGCAAAATATTGCAACATAAGCATGATGTAATATCTTTAGATAAGACTAACCCCCAAAACTAGTCTTGCTGTGTTTTTACTTGTATGAAACCACTCGTTTTCAAGACATACAACTGGTCAACAGTTGTTAGGCATCTTTCATTTCAACAATCGCTGGGACGCTCTAGAACCACATGGGATTTAAAATTGCTCTTTTATAGTTTTTTTATCTTGTTACTCACCATGAAAATAGCGAAGGAGGCTGGCGTGTCATTAATATACCAGCCAAACATAACAGTGTTCTAGGATCCACGGTCAAAGCTCCTGCTCTCTCAGATCGGACACTGGCGTCCCCCAGGGCTCGGTCCTCGGCCCTCTGCTGTTCATGCCAAACACTCCCAGTGTGTCTCCAGGATATGAACAACCATGACATCAAAGTGGCTGATGATTGTGGAGGACAAGAAGACTTTTGTGGCACAGAAGCATGTGACAAGCATATTTTGTTTTAAAGGGGTGGTTGATTATGATTAGACTTTTCTAACTTTAGTTAGTGTGTAATGTTGCTGTTTGAGCATAAACAACATCTGCAAAGTTACAACGCTCAAAGTTCAAAGCAAAGGGAGATATTTGCTTTTACAGAAATCGCTTTTTAAGGACTACAACAAACGGCTGGTAGAGACTACAATGAGCTTCTTCACGGGTTAGTGACATCTAACCCTAAAATCTACATAAACCCCGCCCCCGTGAACACGATTTATAGATTATCAAGACGGAATATGCTAATCAATGACTAGAAGATAACTCCATATAAGGTACATCAATCCATAACTAACCATTCAGAAATGTCCTGTTGCTTCTACATGTTGTCACTTCTTCTTGAGTCTCTCCATCTTTGTCTGATTCCGGTTTGAACATAAAAGGCTAAAAGTTTTTGAAATGTTCAGTGTGTGTCTGTGTGAGGTAATCGGAGCTGCTAACACACACACACACACACACACACACACACACACACACACACAAGCTCTTGAAGCCCGCCCTCTGTGCCGGGAGCAGCAGCTCATTTGCATTTAAAGGGACACACACGAAAACAGCACATTTTTGCTCATCCTCAAAAAGAGACAATTTTAACATGCTATAAATAATTGTCTGTGGGGTATTTTGAGCTAAAACTTCACACACACACACTCTGGGGACATCAGACACTTATTTTACATCTTGTGAAAAGGGCATTACACCACCCCTTTAAGTTCTGCAAATGACAATAAATAGGAAATGATGAGAGAATGTCCTTGAATGCATGACATGTTCTGCAGTGTTCATATGTAACTTGCGGGAGCTTGAATCAGGGGAATAACGAGTGCTGGAGTGATTAATCCGCAGAGTCACAGGATAATGACACAATTGTCACATTTAACACGTCCTCTCTGCTTTTCAATCATTTATCTCTGATTAGCCTTTAATAGGTCACATATCCCATGGATTTAATCAAATTATAGAACTATTACCTCGGGTCAACATAGGCGGCCGTTGATGGAAAGTCACGTGCTGCTTTTACCAAAGTAAATCAGTTGAATAGTTAGATAGTTGTTTAGTTTATTTGAACAGAGCAACTACAGCAGATGAACTCATTCAATGAGAACTTACTGGTGTGTCTTTATATTAAAGCCCCCCTGTGGTCAAGCTTCAAAATCCATCTTTTAATGTTGTTTATATGTCTATGTGTTGTTTTTAATGTGCTTTAAAGCATGTGTAAGTTCATAAGTCGACACCATTGCTGAGTATTTCCTCCTTAAAACTGCAGTGAACCAAAGACAGTCTCAAACACACGCTTTGAAATCGCTGGTGTTTCTGACGTCACAAACTACCTTGTAACCAATCAGATCAACGTGTGATCGTCAAACAGTGGATCTCTGAGCTGAGTGAGTGAGTGGAGGCGGGGCTCATTTGCATATTCATAGCACCGCGCATACTAAATGAGGCAAGGGTGTCGAGTTACAGTCAAGATATTTTAAGGCATTATTTTTTCAAGGAAAAAAGTTTATATATGTCATTTTGGTGATCAAAGGTGAGTTTAAAGGGATACAATTATTGACTTTGGGGGACTTTAATACACCAGACACTTTTTGCTAATGCTATTTTGTCTTAATGTGTTTCACGTGGACACAATAACAAGTAACAAGCTTCTGTTCCTACACAAACACATCAGTGATTTTTAAGTGGCGATAAATGTCATGTGACTGATCATCACTCTGGACCTGCAGGAAAATTACATCATGTGAATACTGATTAGACACATGGTGTTACAGTCTCTACCAGCAGGGGCTAATGGGGCTAGTCCCAGTCTAGGGTCCATCATATCAGCTTCTGACACAACCAGTAGTGTGAGTCTGGGGCTTTGGGACTGTTTGTAGTAATCACTAGGGGTGTAACGATACCCTCATGTCATGATTCGATACATATCCCGACACTGAACTCACAATGCGATATTATTGCGATACTCCAAGACAAATGGTAAAAGGTTAACAAAAAATGTACTGTTGATTAAATGCTAAATTTGGTGTGACATTGAGTGTATAAATGAATAGACTTGGACTTAGTGCTGGAAACCCAAAGCACAGGACAATAGAGACACACACACACACAAAAAAAAAAATCATGATTCTGAAGCTGAAAATACATAATTATTTTAGACGAATATGCTTACACTCTTTCACTGACTAGATCTATTTAAAATAATGTAGGCCACTTTTTAATAAGACATTTGGCTTTATTAGGAGTCATAAATATCCCCCCATTGCATTATTATACATTATATTCAACATTATATAGTATAGTAGTTTAATGTAGTTCTGACACTAAACTCTGAAAACGTGATTTTTTTCTCAGTTATGTTATTTTGGGTGAACTATACACAATACTTTTTTTGTATTGCGATATATTGTGACACTCCTAGTAATCACATATTGAACGTCAGTTTATTTTATGTTTCTTAATATTCACAACCATACATTGTTTATAACTAGTCAGTCTGACCTTTAGGGTCCATCATATCAGCTTCTGACACAACCAGTAGTGTGAGTTTGGGGCTTTGATTCTCTGCTAGTATTTTTGGGACACTATAGTAATCTTGAACGTCAGTTTATTTTATGTTTCTTAACTCATAATTCAGAATCATACTCATACATTGACCTATTTACTTTGGTTAGTTGTTTTCTTTATAGCACATTCATTCATTCATTCATTCATTCATGTATTAGTAGTGTGTCGGTCTCCACCCTTCTCTTATATCTCTATGATCTGCTTCAGGTTTCAGCTCCACCTGCCCGGTGAGCGCGCGGCCGCGTCTCAACCCCTCTCGAGTGCCCTACCCAGTGCGCAGCGTCAGTGGCGCGTATCATGGGCACGTGACGCAGGCCCGTGTTGCCTAGGCAGCGGCCGAGCGGGGTTTGAGACGCGGCCCCGTGAGGTGAGAGTGAGAGATTCAACATGGCGGCGGAGTTTCGCTCTCTGGCGATGAAATACCATCAACAGTCACGAATGATATCGTAATATCGCATTAAAACAGCCTCAGATCGACTTCCAATCATTTCGTTTTACATTTTCAATATCCCCTGAAGGACATTATATGATATTTCGTGTCATCGCGAGTCGATGGTTGTAACGTAACGTACATTGACGCGGTACTTTCTCTCATTAATGTCGTTTTATTTCTCATCGGGTTAGTCTGACGGATCTGAGGGGGAAATGTGCTTCAGGTAAATGTGTTTTCCTCTCGTTCTGCTTTGTTTTTGTCCTTTTCACCTGTGTTGTCGTCGTCTGATCTCTGACAGTCAGCTGATACACGGTCATTATGCAGATTTAAAGCAAACGCGTCTGAATTTATTCATCATATCATGCGAAACATTACATTTAAAATAATTACACTGTTATACGAATTTGTATTTAATCTTAATGCTATATCACAGTGTTTATCATGGTTGTTTTCGAATCAAAAAACAAATGAAGTCAGTCATTATTTTATTTTCAATAAGCACAAATAAGATCATGTTCACGGTGTGATCTCTGTAAATAATGTAAAGCACAGATATGTTTAGGTTTAGTGGTTATGTATGCTTTACCCTGTTGTTTGTGTTCTTTTGTTGTTGTTGTTGTTGTTGATGATGATGATGATGATGATGCGCTTTAATCTGACCTCAATATCACTGAAAAACACATCACTCATATCCTCACACAGAATAAGCCCATGGAAGCTTGTTTCTGATACGGAATAAAAAAGGCAATTGCAACTTTTTATCTCACTTTTTTCTTGCAATTGCCAGTTTATATTGCGCAATTTTGAGGGGAAAAAGTCAAAATTGTGAGATGATAATAATAATATAATATAACCCAGCCTCAATAACCTTTTATTTTTTTACTCTGTTGCATTAGTGGCGTGTCACGTGGTTAGTTCCTCCCAAACACACGTGTTTGTTAAGCAAATGCATCAGTGCCTTGTTCAAACATCACGTCACGTATCTCGTGTTGTAGTACTGTAACATTTATATTATAATTCTACTGCATGTCTAATCAGATACTGTCTTTCTAACCCGAGACAGCTCTCTCTCATATTGTGTGAGTAGCTGTTCTGATAGCGTGTGACACAGTGACTGAGGGAAACAGGATAGTGTGTGTCCTCTTTACTCAATGCAGTGAAGCCTGTGTTCTGCAGTGCATTAGTCTGAGTTGCTGGAGGACATGTGCTGGATTCCTGACGTGTGTAGAGTTACTGCGAGATCCAGCGGCTGTTCTTGACTTCATTCGCACTCGATGTTGCGAGAAAGAGTTGTTCAGCTGTTCCTAGTCTGAAAGAAATTGTGCATTATCCAGCAATAAAGTATCAGGGCTGCACGATTAAGCAAAAATAAAACTCAGATTGTGATTATCACTTAGTGCGATTATAAAATGGCAAAGGCTGTGATTTAATAAAATAAATATATGCACGTATTATTTCAGGGTGAAGCGCGGCACTGTGTTCATTTACACGCGAGCAGCTCATGATCTCTTTGAGTCGCTTTAAGCTAATGTTTTATATTTTTCTTAAATACTAATGAAATATTACAATAGAAAAAAAAAAAGATTTCCTGTTTGTAGACAATAGGCCGTAATCATGAATTTCAAAGTCAAAGTCTGATGGAATCTTTCAAGGCAAACCTGTGATTCTATGTGATACGCACTGGAAGTTTTATCCCTAGTTCATGTAAACCTGCACGAATGTTTTCGATGTAAAATGAGTGCCTGTACTCGTGGTAACCTAAAGCTAGTTATGGATTTAACCACCATCTGACTTTTCAAGCTACGCAGGGGAACAGCTTCTGGAAACCTAGTAGTGGCACACATGATTGTTAATACTTACTGATGTTTGCTTGCATGCAAATTATTTATTGATCAAATCTAGTAATTTCAAGGTAAATAAAGTTTAAAAAAAATCTCCCAAAATATTGCATTAAAAAATAGAAAATTATGATCAAAATTAAATTAAATAAGCTTTCTGAAAAAAATACAAATAATTTAAGTATAATTTTAGGGCTGCAGTTCATTTTGACCCCGAAGGGAAAGATGTGTTACATCTGAGGGTTAATATACTTACTAATGTTTGCTTGCATGCATATTATTTATTGATCAAATCTAGTAATTTAAAGGCAAATAAAGTAAAAAAAATCTCCAAAAAAATTACATTAAAAATAGAAAGAATATTATCAAAATGAAATAAAATAAGCTTTCTGAACAAATGTAAAAAAAAAAAAATGTTTAGGGCTTCGGGTCATTTTGACCCGCGAGGGAAAGATGCGTTACGTGCTGATGTATGCTTACATGCATGATATCAAATGAAGCTCTTGTTGATTTCTTCTGTGTAGGTGATTCAGATTAGCGGCGTACCTCAGGGCTCCGTCAGCGGCCCGTTCACGTTCATCATGTCCTCGGCCCCGAAAGCTCCTGATCTCTCGGGCCGGGACGATCTCTCCATCTCGTCTCTGCTGTCCGGAGACCTGGAGGAGGAGGAGGGCGAGAGAGCGGACGAGGATCTGGCCGATCTGGAGGTGAACCCGTACGACGGGCTGCCGTTCTCCTCCCGATACTACAGTCTTCTGGAGGAGAGGAAGACGCTGCCTGTGTGGAGCCTGAAGTTCAGTTTGCTGGAGCACATGGAGGAGCACAGTATGATCGTGCTGAGCGCGGATGGAGGCTCGGGGAAGAGCACACAGGTGGAGCACAGCCCATCCACATCACACACACACTGATTCCCCATCAGGGTTTGAAATTAACACCCGACAGATGTTATTATGTTTACTCACTTTGCTGGGGAAGTCAAATCTGCGCAGATTTAGTGCAAATACTCGTGAGTCATCATGATATATTAAATACAGCGTATTACGCAAAATCTGCTCATATCTGGCTTACTTGAACACACACGTCACTACGCAAAAAAAATAACGGCGCGCTTGTTCATTTGCATTGAAGCAACAGCGAAGATTTGGTAAACAGAAAAGACATTGTTTTTTTTAATGTTCTTTGTACTGTATTGATCTATCCACCTATCTGTTCTGTTTCATCCCATTCTATTCTATTCTATTCTATGGTTTTATTCAATTCCATTCTGTTCTATTCTATTCTATTCTATGGTTTTATTCAATTCCATTCTGTTCTATTCTATTCTATGGTTTTATTCAATTCTATTCTGTTCTATTCTATTCAATTCTATTCTATTCTATGGTTTATTCAATTCCATTCTGTTCTATTCTATTCTATGGTTTTATTCAATTCTATTCTGTTCTATTCTATTCAATTCTATTCTATTCTATGGTTTTATTCAATTCTATTCTGTTCTATTCTATTCTATTCTATTCTATGGTTTATTCAATTCCATTCTGTTCTATTCTATTCTATTCTATGGTTTATTCAATTCCATTCTGTTCTATTCTATTCTATTCTATTCTATGGTTTTATTCAATTCTATTCTGTTCTATTCTATTCAATTCTATTCTATTCTATGGTTTATTCAATTCCATTCTGTTCTATTCTATTCTATTCTATGGTTTTATTCAATTCTATTCTGTTCTATTCTATTCAATTCTATTCTATTCTATGGTTTATTCAATTCCATTCTGTTCTATTCTATTCTATTCTATGGTTTATTCAATTCCATTCTGTTCTATTCTATTCTGTTCTATTCTATTCTATTCTATTCTATTCTATGGTTTTATTCAATTCCATTCTGTTCTGTTCTATTCCATTCTATTCTATTCTATTCTATTCTATGGTTTATTCAATTCCATTCTGTTCTATTCTATTCTGTTCTATTCTATTCTATTCTATTCTATGGTTTTATTCAATTCCATTCTGTTCTGTTCTATTCAATTCTATTCTGTTCTATTCTATTCTATGGTTTTATTCAATTCCATTCTGTTCTGTTCTATTCTATTCTATTCTATTCTATTCTATTCTATTCTATTCTATTCTATTCTATTCTATTCTAGCCTAGCCTAGCCTAGTTTGATTCTGTTGTATTGTGCTCTACTGTTGTGTTCTATTTCTGTTCTCTGACGTGGCTCTTTTTCCTCTCGTGTGTGTGTGTGTGTGTGTGTGTGTGCAGGTTCCTCAGTGGTGTGTGGAGTACGCTCTGTCGCACGAGTTCTCTCAGGGTCTGGTGTGTTGTTCTCAGCCGTACGCGGCGGCTGCTTCCAGTCTAGCGCTCAGAGTGGCGGATGAGATGGACCTGAGTCTGGGGTTAGAGGTCGGATACAGGGTCCCACACGAGGACGGGTGCACCCCCGACACTATCCTGAGGTGCACACACACACACACACACACACACCCCCGGACACTATCCTGAGGTACACACACACACCCCCGACACTATCCTGAGGTGCACACACACACACACACACACACCCCCGGACACTATCCTGAGGTACACACACACACACACACACACACACACACACCCCCGGACACTATCCTGAGGTGCACACACACACACACACACACACACACCCCCGGACACTATCCTGAGGTACACACACACACCCCCGACACTATCCTGAGGTGCACACACACACACACACACACACCCCCGGACACTATCCTGAGGTACACACACACACACACACACACACACACACACACACACACACACACACACACACACACACCCCCGACACTATCCTGAGGTACACACACACACACACACACACACACACACACACACCATCCTGCAGTACAAAGTTCAAAAATTCAAAAATGACAGAATTTTTTTTTATATATTTCAATGAAATTCATGTACTATATTTTAGTTCGATAATGTTTTTTTTTATATATTTTGTATTTTTAGGGGACTTTATGGTACTGAATTACATTTACGCTGTATTAATAATCCATTCATTCATTTTTGACCGCGAGGATCACAAGAGTGACTATTTTTTTCCAGAACCATTTAACCTGTTCGAATCATGTCCATGTTTTGTGTGTGTGTTCACACAGCAAGTGCCAAAGCCTTTACCGAGTTTCGTTCCGTTCCGATGGAGTCAAGCATGGCGTGAGAGCAGCAGTAGTAACGCTTGTGCTGTAAACCTGCAGGTTCGTGACGGACTCGCTCTTGCTGGAGGAAATGATGTCAGACCCTCTTCTGCGTCAGTACGGGGTGTTGGTGATCGACGAGGCTCAGGAGCGCACGGTTTCCACGGATGTTTTGCTAGGGCTCCTGCGTGACGTGTGCCAGCAGCGCCGCGAGCTACGGGTGCTAGTGCTAACCGATCCCGCCAGCGCGCACACCTTCGCTAGCTTCCTGGGAGAGAGCGTGCCTCACCTCAGCGTTCCCGCGCTAGCCTCCAGCGCCGAGATCCTGTACCGGGACCCGCCCACAGGACGTGACCTAGCAACCGCTTCCTGTCACATGATCCTGGATCTGCACCGCAGGGGGGAGCAAGGAGACGTTCTAGTGTTCCTCCCTAGTGTTCAGGTGTGTGTCTTTCCCCAGAAAACAAGACTTAATATCGTTTGGAATTTTACTCATCTAGTAAATGCATTTTGATTTAAGAGTTTTTAGATATTTGGACTGGAAACCAGACTAAAGCATGTTTGCAGCGCTCCTGCTCTCCTTATGTAGATCACACACAAACAGTGTCACGCCCTCCTCCAGTCCCTGAGCAAACAGAGCTCGTTCTGCAGAGACACTCGCTGAAGTTTCAAACGCTTCTGATTTCACTGAGCTGATGTAAAGCTGCATTTGCTGTTGAAAAGTTAGCGTCCTAAAGCTAAATATACTTTTGCATGCGTTATTCACAGAGTCAGCTGAGCAAACTCATCTATACTACTCAGACCATTACAGAGGACTAGATGTCTCAAAAACACGCTTTGAAATCGCTGGTGTTTCTGACGTCACAAACTACCTTGTAACCAATCAGATCAACGTGTGATCGTCAACCAGTGGATCTCTGAGCTGAGTGAGTGAGTGGAGGCGGGGCTCATTTGCATATTCATAGAACCGCGCATACTAAATGAGGCGAGGGTGTCGAGTTACAGTCAAGATATTTTAAGGCACAATGACATTATTTTTCAAGGAAAAAACGTTTAAATATGTAATTTTGATGATCAAAGGTGAGTTTTAAGGGATACAGTTATTGACTACAGGGGGACTTTAACAAAAATTAAAAACATAAAAATGTTGCTTCTCAAATAAATGTATCTTTTGTCTTGTTTTCTGTACAAATAATCTCAAACTATATTTACTTAAAAGGCTAAATGACCAAAGATTGAGTGAGTTTATGCTTAAACCAAGAAGAAAATGCTTAAATGTGTCATTTTGGTGATCAGAGATGAGTTTTAAGGGATACAATGAGACCGAGATGTGTATTTGAGCAGGCTGTTGTTGTGCTTGTCAGGAGATCCAGGAGTGTCGAGCGGCGCTGGAGAAGGAGTGTGTGTCTCTGAGCTCTCACCTGTCGTCTCTGCGTGTGATCGAGCTTCACGCTGGCGGCGGAGGCTCGTCGCAGGAGCTGTACGACCCCGAGAGCGTCGAGGACGAGCAGGAGGACGCGCAGGAGGATCCGGCTCACAGACGCAGGGTCGTTCTCACCGACGTCTTAGGAGAGGCTTCGTTCTCCCTCCGTAACGTCCGATACGTCATCGACACCGGCGTCCAGCTGAAGACCGTGAGTGTGTGGAGATCAGGGGGCTCATTTATAAAACTGTGCGTAGGATCATTACTAAAAGTGTACGTGCGCCCGAAAGCCAAAAATGGCGTACGCAAAAAAAATTCACACTTATAAAAGCGTTCGTATGCCAGAACCTGCGCAGAATTCCCTTTATAACTCCCAGTCAGCGGAAGATTGCGCGTACATGCGTCTCCACCCCGACATAACCATATATGGAGCTTACAACGCCTAGTTTTACTATGCAGATCCTCATCTGCATATCATTTGCATATGATTATTCATCCACGTGATAACGTTTAACGGTACAAGACACATTACATTAATAAAAATCAAGTAGTTGCCTATCCTTGCCTTGTTTTAGAATACATAAATCAAATAGTGTAAAATACATTTCAGAGAAAGTTTTTCTCCATCTTTTCCACTGGCCGAATTGTATTTTTAATTGATTTATATGTTTAATGGAAACAGATAGGCCTTGGGCATTATTTGCACGGAACTATTTTCTCAGACAATCTGGTATTATCATGATGAGCAGTTATCTCTGTGGTTAAAGCATTAAAGCACAGCACGCCGCAGGAAGTGTTCAGAAGCATCGCATCCACTACAAATATTTCTATTGATTGAATATAAAAAAAATTTGTAACTTCTCAGTAATGATTTCATGTTTAAGTGTTAAACTCCATTAATTTGAATGGCATATTTAATCTAAATGTTTATATCAGAAGTAAAACATAGTTTAAATCATTATTTTATTTATTTAAACTGTTATTTGCGTCAGTTTCACTAAACGGCCCAACGCTGGCGTGGACATTTAAGAAGGGATGGATATTTGCTTAAGTGACAGGCTTGGTGAATGAAAAGACACTTAACTCCAGCTCACCATCGGTGTCGCCAAACTGCTCCATCTCCAAACCGTTCGTATGCATGGGTTAGAGTTTGCGTGCAGGTGCGCTCATTTTCCCGTCAAGTTTGTTTTTATAAATCACAACTTATGCGTCGGAAGTGGCGTATGCCTCTCTCAGGGCCTGTACCCTGTGGGGCCATACGCAACGGTTATAAATGAGGCCCCAGGGCTGGCAAAGTGGCTGAAAAGCTCAATTCGAATTTCTTTCTTAAATATCAGCAAAATTCTCGCCATTGTTCAAATTAAGTCAAGTCAAGTCAAGTTTATTTATATAGCGCTTTTCACAATACAGATTGTATCAAAGCAGCTTCACAGTATTAACAGCCATATCACCCTGTAGCCCAAGACTGGTTGCCCACTGAAGCTAAGCAGGGCTGAGCCTGGTCAGTACCTGGATGGGAGACCTCCTGAGAAAACCAGGTTGCTGCTGGAAGAGGTGTTAGTGAGGCCAGCAGGGGGTGCTCACCCTGTGGTCTGTGTGGGTCCTAATGCCCCAGTATAGTGACGGGGACACTATACTGCCAAAAGAGCACCGTCCTTCGGATGAGACGTTAAACTGAGGTCCTGACTCTCTGTGGTCATTAAAAATCCCAGGATGTCCTTATCCCAAATTTGCCCCTTGGCCTCTGTCCATCATGGCCTCCTAATCATCCCCATATACTGATTGGCTTCATCACTGTCTCCTCTCCACCAGTAAGCTGGTGTGTGGTGGGCGTTCTGGCGCAATATAGCTGCCATCGCATCATCCAAGTGGATGCTGCACATTGGTGGTGGTTGAGGAGATTCCCCCATCTATGTAAAGTGCTTTGAGGTCTCAGAAAAAGCGCTATATAAAATGTAACGAATTATTATTATTATTATTATTATTATTAAATTAAAATAATACATCAATGTTTGTTTCTAGTAGAAAACGTCCACGTTTGGTAATGCTGATCAATAGTATTGTTGATTGATTAATTAAATTAATATCCCCAAATATCCCCAACTGAGCAAGCCAAAGGCAACAGTGGCAAGGAACTGAAAAACTTCATCAGGTGACCTAATGGAGAAAAAAAAACCCTTGGGAGAACCCGGGCTCAGTCGGGGGCCAGTTCTCCTCTGGCATTTATGAACTAGAGGTCAGATTTAACTGTAAGATTAAAAATATTATATGAATGCCTGGCTGAAGAGATGCGACTTTAATCTAGTTTTAAACTGGGAGAGCGAGTCTGAGCAACGAACAGTATCAGGAAGACTATTCCAGAGTTTTGGAGCTAAATGTGAAAATGCTCTCCCTCCTTTGGTGGTTCTGGATATCCTAGGTATGACCAAAAGCCTTGAATTTAGTGATCTTAAAGAGCGTGATGGATTATAGGGCGATAGAAGATCCGTTAAATAGACTGGAGCTAAGCCGTTTAGGGCTTTATAAGTCAGTAGCAATACCTTGTAATTAATACGGAACTTTATAGGTAACCAATGCAGTGATGATAAAATCGGTGTTATATGATCATATTTTCTTGATCTAGTAAGAACTCTAGCGGCGGCATTTTGGACTAACTGTAGCTTGTTTATTGAGGATGCAGGACAACCGGCTAATAAAGCATTACAGTAATCTAGTCTCGAGGTCATGAATGCATGAACTAGCTTTTCTGCATCAGAAACTGATAGCATATTACGTAGCTTAGCAATGTTTCTAAGGTGGAAAAAGGCTGTTCTTGTAACATATGAAATATGATTTTTGAAAGACAGGTTGCAGTCGAGTATAACACCCAGGTCTTTTACTGTAGAGGATAAAGTAACAGGACATCCTACGATGTTAAAGTTGTATTGCGAGAGGTTTTGTGGGCGGTTTGTTGAACCGATGATTAGTACCTCTGTTTTGTCTGGATTTAATAAAAGAAAATTGCGCGTCATCCAATCTTTTGTATCTTTAACACACTCTGTCAATTTGGATAATTTAGCGTTTTCATCTGGCCGTGATGAAATATAGATTTGAGTGTCATCAGCATAACAATGGAAACTAATTCCATGTTTCCTTATAATATTTCCAAGTGGCATCATATATACTGAGAATAATAGAGGGCCCAACACAGATCCCTGCGGCACTCCATAGTTTACTGGAGTTATGATCGATTTTTCTTCATTTAAATAGACAAAATGGTAGCGGTCAGATAAGTATGATCTAAACCAGCTTAATGCTTGTCCTTGAACACCAGTATAATTTTGTAGTCGATCTAAGAGTATTGTGTGATCTATAGTATCGAACGCAGCACTAAGATCAAGTAAAACTAGTATTGAGATACAGCCTTGGTCAGAAGCTAAAAGTAAATCATTTGTGATTTTAACGAGTGCAGTTTCAGTGCTATGATGCGGTCTGAATCCTGACAAAAAGACCACTTTTTCTAGTATTTTAGACATAAAAGGAAATGAACAACTTCAAATGAATTATACTGGATAAGCTAACACAAACACAGCGCGTCAGTGACGTCACCCTCATGTCTCGCGCGCCTCTCGACACACCAAACATGCATGTTTTTTGCATTCGAATGTGCAGTTTTTTTTGTTTGTTTTTTGACGAATATTCGAAATTGGAAGTTGTATTTGCCAGCCCTAGTGGAGGTCAGAGTTCGCGTGGCTGTGGCGTTCAGTGTTATTCACCCTACTGTTCCTGCACAGATCTACAGCCCTCAGATCCGAGCGGATTCACAGCTTCAGCAGCCAATCAGCAGACAGCAGGCCGACGCTCGAGCCCGCAGGGTCAACAGCAAACTGCCCGGTGGGTAAATACACACACCTTATTAAAGTGGCCCTATTAGTATTATTTTTTGGAGATTATCTTTCATGCAGTGTGTAATAAAGCTGTTTGTGAATGTAAAAGCTCTGCAAAGTTTCAACAATCAAAGTGCACGAAAGTCTCTTAAAAGAAAGAAGTGATTCTGACCTGAAACGAGTCAGTAATTCAGTCTCACTTCCTGTTGAACCTGCGTAGGTTTGTAACTAATTTGCATAATGCCCGCCTCTGGTCTTGATTGGCTGAGCAGCGTCTCTTAGCCCCGCCCTCAAACACTGTAGTGTCTCTGAGACTGGAAGAGTTTGGTGGAGAGGCGGGGCTTAGAGAGACTGAATCCTCGATGGAAGCGTTTCAGACACTGAGAGGAAAGAGCTGACGCTGCAGTGGAGATTATGAATTAAACTTTAAGAAAGTAGTGGGTTTTTTTTTACCTTGAATGCATTTAAACCTGTTTTAGGAGAAATTAAAACGAAATTAGAGACCTATAAAATAGCATAATAGGGCAGAAAAGAGAACCTTGTTTTGGACCCATGTGACCTTCTTTTGCTGAAATTTTACAATGAGTGAAACTGAAGCTTTAAACGCATCATAAACATGGTCCATATGTGCTTCTATGGTGCTTATTCAGTCCCATTCACTGTCATTGTATAGAAAATATCAATATAAGCATTTTATACCCAATCCTAATTGTATTTATTTAAAATATGATTAAAAGGAAGTCTGATGTTTACATTTATATTTATTCATTTAGCAGACGCTTTTATCCAAAGCGACTTACAGAACAATAGAAGCAGTGAAACTAACAATAGACAACAATATGCAAGTGCTGTGAGCCTTCCCAGTTTAATCTAACGCAGTACATGTACTCTTTATATATATATATTAGTGCTGTCAAACGATTAAAATATTTAATCGCGATTAATCGCATTAATGTCATAGTTAACTCGCAATTAATCGGCTTGCCCTGTGCAGATGCTTTTTATTGAAAACAACACTGGCATATACTGCAGTGTTCAGTTTCACACTAACATTCTCACTCGGAGCAAATAATGGCATCAGAGACTTCGCATCAGCTGTGTGTGTGCTTGGCCATCCAGTGGTGTTTCAGACTGGACGTGCTGCGATGATCGCTCAGTTCACAACGGCGAAACACACACATCACTTTGGTCTTGTCAAGGGAACCATTTGACAACTTTTCCATTCAGAATCTTATTGGCATCCATTTCGGCGTCTCGCGCTCGCCAGCATAACGTTAGCCTACTACTCTTCGGCCGGCTCGCGCTCGCCAGCATAACGTTAGCCTACTACTCTTCGGCCGGCTCGCGCTCGCCAGCATAACGTTAGCCTACTACTCTTCGGCCGGCTCGCGCTCGCCAGCATAACGTTAGCCTACTACTCTTCAGCCGGCTCGCGCTCGCCAGCATAACGTTAGCCTACTACTCTTCGGCCGGCTCGCGCTCGCCAGCATAACGTTAGCCTACTACTCTTCGGCCGGCTCGCGCTCGCCAGCATAACGTTAGCCTACTACTCTTCGGCCGGCTCGCGCTCGCCAGCATAACGTTAGCCTACTACTCTTCGGCCGGCTCGCGCTCGCCAGCATAACGTTAGCCTACTACTCTTCAGCCGGCTCGCGCTCGCCAGCATAACGTTAGCCTACTACTCTTCGGCCGGCTCGCGCTCGCCAGCATAACGTTAGCCTACTACTCTTCGGCCGGCTCGCGCTCGCCAGCATAACGTTAGCCTACTACTCTTCGGCCGGCTCGCGCTCGCCAGCATAACGTTAGCCTACTACTCTTCGGCCGGCTCGCGCTCGCCAGCATAACGTTAGCCTACTACTCTTCAGCCGGCTCGCGCTCGCCAGCATAACGTTAGCCTACTACTCTTCGGCCGGCTCGCGAGCTCAAACGAGTGTGCGGCGTGCCTGTTGTGTCCGGTCTAGCTGGAGCCGGTGTGCTGGTGTCGTTTTTCTAACGTTACTGGTTGTTGGAACAGCATGTGAAAAAAAAACTACAAAGTTTGCTAGGCCAAAAAGAACGTTAATCTCGAGATAAGAAAATTGATGCCGTTAAAATGGGTTTCCGTTAATGCCGTTAATAACGTGTTTAACTGACAGCACTAATATATAGATATAGATATAGATATAGAATAGAAGATAAAGTGTTAGTATTAATGGATCAAGTGTTGCCGAAAAAGATGCGTCACGGACTGGGTTCAGTTGAGTTGATTGGTCATGTGATTGAGCTGATTGGTCATGTGATTGAGCTGATTGGTCATGTGATTGAGTTGATCGGTCATTCATCGGCCATGTGATTGAGCTGATTGGTCATGTGATTGAGCTGATTGGTCATGTGATTGAGCTGATTGGTCATGTGATTGAGCTGATTGGTCATGTGATTGAGTTGATTGGTCATGTGATTGAGTTGATTGGTCATGTGATTGAGCTGATTGGTCATGTGATTGAGCTGATTGGTCATGTGATGGTGTGTTGTGTCCGCAGGTGTGTGTTTCCGCCTGTACTCTCAGCTGATGTACGAGGAGATGCCTGCGTCTCGGTGTCCAGCGGTGGCCGAAGCGAACCTCAGTCACCTGGTGCTGCTCCTCAAGAGACTGGACATCGCAGACATGGGCCAGTGCAAGTTCCTGGACCGGCCGGGTGAGAGCTTCATTCTGTATTCTTCATTAGCTTCCACTAAGTGGTTGCTAATCTTCCTGGGGTCCGCACAGCCATACAAGACAAAACATACAGATAACATACAACCAAGAAATAATTACACCAATCAAACTGTACATCTTCGCAGTAGCAGCACATCACACACACACAACATACATTTACACATATACTTTACAGTGTCTTCTAAATACAGACGTGCTTTTACTTTTTTGTGTGTTTATTGGAACCATATTCCAAGCAACAGAACCTCGATAAAGCACAGATTCTTTCATGAAGTGTGTGTGTGTGGACAAGCTAAGAAGAGTTGAGCTTTACTCACTCGACGCGTTCTGGTCGTGTCTAAAACCCACATATACAAGTTTATCAGAAATCCAGAGCCCACACCTGTGTTCACTCTGACAGCACATGTAGATTTAGTTTTAGTCATAATCTTTTGACTAAAATGCCTTTTAATTTTAGTCATATTTTAGTCATCTGAGTTTTAGTTTTAGTTCAGTTTTAATCGACGAAATACAATAAGATTTTAGTCGACTAAATCTACAGTAGAATTTAATTGACTTAAATATAATGGGTTTAATAGTTTGAACATGCAATACAGACACAGATTTAACTACTGTGACTTTAAAAACATCTTACAATTAAATAAAACCACTTCTCCTTTTCAATAATTGATACATGCATTCTTTATAACAACTTGCACACATCATTCTCTATTCTTTCTGGCATATTTATTTGAATAAATTAAATATAATTAACCCTTATGAAAGCTATTAAAGAGCAGTGAATGCCTTTCTGTTTCTCTTTAGTTGTTTGATTAATATTAAGTGCACAGACGGCATTAGGTTTATTACGCACTGTCTCTTTAAGACCGAGTGTGCGGATCCAAGTGCACCACATGCGATATTCTCACTGTTTACGCTCTGTGAAGACATAACCGTCTGTGTTTACGAGAATACTCTCCAGAACTGACATCTAGACATAATGTTGTGTGTATTTGTCCATTCAGACGCTAAAGAGAGCTCAGTTCAGGACCCTCTGTATAGCTGTCTATGTGTACTCCTGCACGCGTCAGGTGTGTGTGTGTGTGTGTGTGTGTGTGTGTGTGTGTGTGTGTGTGTGCGCATGTTTTTTTGAGACATGCATCAAACACATGCCAACCCGTGTCCCACCGTCTTGATCAGCACGTGACAGTTCAGATGTGCGCATCTACCACACACACATCAGTTCTCAGCATCTTCGTCTAGTTCTTATTCTTTGATGGAAATGTCAATAGATTTTCGTTATAGTTTTTGTGCTTCAAAACCAGTTATCGTCTCGGTTTCGTCTGTGGAAAAATGTCGTTGACAAAAATAATGCCGTAATTATTGGTACCCAAAAATGAAAAATAGCCCATGATTTACTCTCCCTCAACTCATCCTAGGTGTGTATGACAGTCACAGTTATATAATAAATGTCCTGGCTCTTCCCAGCTTTATAATGGCCGTTTCTGTTTTGAAGTCCATAAAAGTGCATCTCTCCATGATAAAAGCCCTCGACACGGCTCTGCAGGGGTTAATAGAGGCCTTCTGAAGTGAAGAGATGTGTTTGTGTGAGAAAAACATCCATATTTATAACTTTATCGACTAAAATAACGAGCTTCCGGCAGACGACCGTACGCATCGACTCACGCCACGAGAGAAACACTGGGACTTGAAGCACAACTTAACGACGAACGCGGTTACCATTCACTCCCATTATAAAGCTGGGAAGAGCCAGGACATTTATTATATAACTCTGATTGTGTTCGTCTGAAAGAAGAGTGTCATACACACCTAGGATGAGTTGAGGGAGAGTAAATCATGGGCTAATTTACATTTTAGGGTGAACTATCCCTTTAAGCGTCCTTGAGCCCTGGGAAGGCGCTAAATAAATAAAACGTATTATTATTATTATTCACAGTTCACACTGTCTAACCGGCAAATCTAGAGCTGGAGGTTCCTGTTGCATCCGACACGATCTGAGTGTGTGTGTGTGTGTGTGTGCAGCTCCTGAGGCGCTGATGCAGGCGCTGGAGGATCTGGATTATCTGGCGGCTCTGGACGACGACGGGAATCTGTCGGAGGTGGGAATCATCATGTCTGAGCTTCCGCTGGAGCCGCCGCTAGCTAAAGCTCTGATCGCGTCCTGCGAGTTCGACTGCGTGAACGAGCTCCTGACCGTCGCTGCCATGCTGACCGGTACACATCTCTCACGCTGGAGGACTGATTCACACACACAAGTGTCTCTAGCGGGGTCGGGTATCGTTTGACTTTGAACGATTCCGATTCCTATTGCGATTCTGCTTATCGATTCCTGATTTCTATTCCAATAAGGTAAAAAAATTACATGGATATCATCCACATTCAGTCTTATTACAAAACATTTCATTGTATCTGAATATCATCAACAGGCTAAAGAACACTTACAAGAGGAGCGTTTGCCTGTGGTCTAAAAACACCATAGAAGAACAACTAGCCCAACTGATATAAACTTCAAGCATTATTAAAGACAATAAACACTCAGTAATTAAAAAAAGAACAAACAAAAAATTAGCAATCGCAACAAATAGACACAACTGAACAAAGGTTAGGCTTTAAGAGCTGCACGGATCCAATATACTGACACACATGAGGACAGAAACCAGAGTCTCTCGCGCTTCAGTGGTTTAAAGTCATGTTGAAATGCTCACCAAGGAATCGATAAGAGGAATCGGAATTTTTATTTCATAACAAGTGTCCGATTCCTGACCTCAAGTATCCGATTTTCGATTCCCAACCCTAGTGTTTAGTGTGTGTTTGATGACTTCCAGCTCCGCCGTGCTTCACAACGCCTCCGGCTGGCAAAGAAGAGGCGGCTTCGACACACAGACGACTCTTGCTTCATCCCGAGGGAGATCACATGACCCTCATCAACGTCTACAACGCATATCTGCAGCGTGAGTGACATCATCGCACCGGATCACGAGAAACTGAAGTGTCCGAGACTGCTCCCTATACACTATATAGTGCACTATATCCTCATAGTCATACACCATAGACTATACACTATATAGAGCACTATATCCTCATAGTCATACACCATAGACTATACACTATATAGTGCACTATATCCTCATAGTCATACACCATAGACTATACACTATATAGAGCACTATATCCTCATAGTCATACACCATAGACTATACACTATATAGAGCACTATATCCTCATAGTCATACACCATAGACTATACACTATATAGAGCACTATATCCTCATAGTCATACACCATAGACTATACACTATATAGAGCACTATATCCTCATAGTCATACACCATAGACTATACACTATATAGTGCACTATATCCTCATAGTCATACACCATAGACTATACACTATATAGTGCACTATATCCTCATAGTCATACACCATAGACTATACACTATATAGTGCACTATATCCTCATAGTCATACACCATAGACTATACACTATATAGTGCACTATATCCTCATAGTCATACACCATAGACTATACACTATATAGTGCACTATATCCTCATAGTCATACACCATAGACTATACACTATATAGAGCACTATATCCTCATAGTCATACACCATAGACTATACACTATATAGTGCACTATATCCTCATAGTCATACACCATAGACTATACACTATATAGTGCACTATATCCTCATAGTCATACACCATAGACTATACACTATATAGTGCACTATATCCTCATAGTCATACACCATAGACTATACACTATAGAGTGCACTATATCCCCATAGTCATACACCATAGACTATACACTATATAGTGCACTATATCCTCATAGTCATACACCATAGACTATACACTATATAGTGCACTATATCCTCATAGTCATACACCATAGACTATACACTATATAGAGCACTATATCCTCATAGTCATACACCATAGACTATACACTATAGAGTGCACTATATCCTCATAGTCATATTATCACCCATAGACCTATACACTTTGCACTTCCCATAGCATACACCAAAGACTATACACTATATAGTGCACTATATCCTCATAGTCATACACCATAGACTATACACTATATAGTGCTCTATATCCTCATAGTCATACACCATAGACTATACACTATATAGTGCACTATATCCTCATAGTCATACACCATAGACTATACACTATATAGTGCACTATATCCTCATAGTCATACACCATAGACTATACACTATATAGTGCACTATATTCCTCATAGTCATACACCATAGACCTATACACTATATAGAGCACTATATCCTCATAGTCATACACCATAGACTATACACTATATAGAGCACTATATCCTCATAGTCATACACCATAGACTATACACTATATAGAGCACTATATCCTCATAGTCATACACCATAGACTATACACTATATAGAGCACTATATCCTCATAGTCATACACCATAGACTATACACTATATAGTGCACTATATCCTCATAGTCATACACCATAGACTATACACTATATAGAGCACTATATCCTCATAGTCATACACCATATACTATACACTATATAGTGCACTATATCCTCAGTCATACACCATAGACTATACACTATATAGTGCACTATATCCTCATAGTCATACACCATAGACTATACACTATATAGTGCACTATATCCTCATAGTCATACACCATAGACTATACACTATATAGAGCACTATATCCTCATAGACTATACACTATATAGTGCACTATATCCTCATAGTCATACACCATAGACTATACACTATATAGTGCACTATATCCTCATAGTCATACACCATAGACTATACACTATATAGTGCACTATATCCTCATAGTCATACACCATAGACTATACACTATATAGTGCACTATATCCTCATAGTCATACACCATAGACTATACACTATATAGTGCACTATATCCTCATAGTCATACACCATAGACTATACACTATATAGAGCACTATATCCTCATAGTCATACACCATAGACTATACACTATATAGTGCACTATATCCTCATAGTCATACACCATAGACTATACACTATATAGAGCACTATATCCTCATAGTCATACACCATAGACTATACACTATATAGTGCACTATATCCTCATAGTCATACACCATAGACTATACACTATATAGAGCACTATATCCTCATAGTCATACACCATATACTATACACTATATAGTGCACTATATCCTCAGTCATACACCATAGACTATACACTATATAGTGCACTATATCCTCATAGTCATACACCATAGACTATACACTATATAGAGCACTATATCCTCATAGTCATACACCATAGACTATACACTATATAGAGCACTATATCCTCATAGTCATACACCATAGACTATACACTATATAGAGCACTATATCCTCATAGTCATACACCATAGACTATACACTATATAGTGCACTATATCCTCATAGTCATACACCTAGACTATACACTATATAGTGCACTATATCCTCATAGTCATACACCATAGACTATACACTATATAGTGCACTATATCCTCATAGTCATACACCATAGACTATACACTATATAGAGCACTATATCCTCATAGTCATACACCATAGACTATACACTATATAGTGCACTATATCCTCATAGTCATACACCATAGACTATACACTATATAGAGCACTATATCCTCATAGTCATACACCATAGACTATACACTATATAGTGCACTATATCCTCATAGTCATACACCATAGACTATACACTATATAGTGCACTATATCCTCATAGTCATACACCATAGACTATACACTATATAGTGCACTATATCCTCATAGTCATACACCATAGACTATACACTATATAGTGCACTATATCCTCATAGTCATACACCATAGACTATACACTATATAGTGCACTATATCCTCATAGTCATACACCATAGACTATACACTATATAGAGCACTATATCCTCATAGTCATACACCATAGACTATACACTATATAGTGCACTATATCCTCATAGTCATACACCATAGACTATACACTATATAGTGCACTATATCCTCATAGTCATACACCATAGACTATACACTATATAGAGCACTATATCCTCATAGTCATACACCATAGACTATACACTATATAGTGCACTATATCCTCATAGTCATACACCATAGACTATACACTATATAGTGCACTATATCCTCATAGTCATACACCATAGACTATACACTATATAGAGCACTATATCCTCATAGTCATACACCATAGACTATACACTATATAGTGCACTATATCCTCATAGTCATACACCATAGACTATACACTATATAGAGCACTATATCCTCATAGTCATACACCATAGACTATACACTATATAGTGCACTATATCCTCATAGTCATACACCATAGACTATACACTATATAGTGCACTATATCCTCATAGTCATACACCATAGACTATACACTATATAGTGCACTATATCCTCATAGTCATACACCATAGACTATACACTATATAGTGCACTATATCCTCATAGTCATACACCATAGACTATACACTATATAGTGCACTATATCCTCATAGTCATACACCATAGACTATACACTATATAGTGCACTATATCCTCATAGTCATACACCATAGACTATACACTATATAGTGCACTATATCCTCATAGTCATACACCATAGACTATACACTATATAGTGCACTATATCCTCATAGTCATACACCATAGACTATACACTATATAGTGCACTATATCCTCATAGTCATACACCATAGACTATACACTATATAGTGCACTATATCCTCATAGTCATACACCATAGACTATACACTATATAGTGCACTATATCCTCATAGTCATACACCATAGACTATACACTATATAGTGCACTATATCCTCATAGTCATACACCATAGACTATACACTATATAGTGCACTATATCCTCATAGTCATACACCATAGACTATACACTATATAGTGCACTATATCCTCATAGTCATACACCATAGACTATACACTATATAGTGCACTATATCCTCATAGTCATACACCATAGACTATACACTATATAGAGCACTATATCCTCATAGTCATACACCATAGACTATACACTATATAGTGCACTATATCCTCATAGTCATACACCATAGACTATACACTATATAGTGCACTATATCCTCATAGTCATACACCATAGACTATACACTATATAGTGCACTATATCCTCATAGTCATACACCATAGACTATACACTATATAGTGCACTATATCCTCATAGTCATACACCATAGACTATACACTATATAGAGCACTATATCCTCATAGTCATACACCATAGACTATACACTATATAGTGCACTATATCCTCATAGTCATACACCATAGACTATACACTATATAGTGCACTATATCCTCATAGTCATACACCATAGACTATACACTATATAGTGCACTATATCCTCATAGTCATACACCATAGACTATACACTATATAGAGCACTATATCCTCATAGTCATACACCATAGACTATACACTATATAGTGCACTATATCCTCATAGTCATACACCATAGACTATACACTATATAGTGCACTATATCCTCATAGTCATACACCATAGACTATACACTATATAGTGCACTATATCCTCATAGTCATACACCATAGACTATACACTATATAGTGCACTATATCCTCATAGTCATACACCATAGACTATACACTATATAGTGCACTATATCCTCATAGTCATACACCATAGACTATACACTATATAGAGCACTATATCCTCATAGTCATACACCATAGACTATACACTATATAGAGCACTATATCCTCATAGTCATACACCATAGGACTATACACTATATAGTGCACTATATCCTCATAGTCATACACCATAGACTATACACTATATAGTGCACTATATCCTCATAGTCATACACCATAGACTATACACTATATAGAGCACTATATCCTCATAGTCATACACCATAGACTATACACTATATAGTGCACTATATCCTCATAGTCATACACCATAGACTATACACTATATAGAGCACTATATCCTCATAGTCATACACCATAGACTATACACTATATAGTGCACTATATCCTCATAGTCATACACCATAGACTATACACTATATAGTGCACTATATCCTCATAGTCATACACCATAGACTATACACTATATAGTGCACTATATCCTCATAGTCATACACCATAGACTATACACTATATAGTGCACTATATCCTCATAGTCATACACCATAGACTATACACTATATAGTGCACTATATCCTCATAGTCATACACCATAGACTATACACTATATAGTGCACTATATCCTCATAGTCATACACCATAGACTATACACTATATAGTGCACTATATCCTCATAGTCATACACCATAGACTATACACTATATAGTGCACTATATCCTCATAGTCATACACCATAGACTATACACTATATAGTGCACTATATCCTCATAGTCATACACCATAGACTATACACTATATAGTGCACTATATCCTCATAGTCATACACCATAGACTATACACTATATAGAGCACTATATCCTCATAGTCATACACCATAGACTATACACTATATAGTGCACTATATCCTCATAGTCATACACCATAGACTATACACTATATAGTGCACTATATCCTCATAGTCATACACCATAGACTATACACTATATAGTGCACTATATCCTCATAGTCATACACCATAGACTATACACTATATAGTGCACTATATCCTCATAGTCATACACCATAGACTATACACTATATAGTGCACTATATCCTCATAGTCATACACCATAGACTATACACTATATAGAGCACTATATCCTCATAGTCATACACCATAGACTATACACTATATAGTGCACTATATCCTCATAGTCATACACCATAGACTATACACTATATAGAGCACTATATCCTCATAGTCATACACCATAGACTATACACTATATAGAGCACTATATCCTCATAGTCATACACCATAGACTATACACTATATAGTGCACTATATCCTCATAGTCATACACCATAGACTATACACTATATAGTGCACTATATCCTCATAGTCATACACCATAGACTATACACTATATAGTGCACTATATCCTCATAGTCATACACCATAGACTATACACTATATAGAGCACTATATCCTCATAGTCATACACCATAGACTATACACTATATAGTGCACTATATCCTCATAGTCATACACCATAGACTATACACTATATAGTGCACTATATCCTCATAGTCATACACCATAGACTATACACTATATAGTGCACTATATCCTCATAGTCATACACCATAGACTATACACTATATAGAGCACTATATCCTCATAGTCATACACCATAGACTATACACTATATAGTGCACTATATCCTCATAGTCATACACCATAGACTATACACTATATAGAGCACTATATCCTCATAGTCATACACCATAGACTATACACTATATAGTGCACTATATCCTCATAGTCATACACCATAGACTATACACTATATAGTGCACTATATCCTCATAGTCATACACCATAGACTATACACTATATAGAGCACTATATCCTCATAGTCATACACCATAGACTATACACTATATAGTGCACTATATCCTCATAGTCATACACCATAGACTATACACTATATAGAGCACTATATCCTCATAGTCATACACCATAGACTATACACTATATAGTGCACTATATCCTCATAGTCATACACCATAGACTATACACTATATAGTGCACTATATCCTCATAGTCATACACCATAGACTATACACTATATAGTGCACTATATCCTCATAGTCATACACCATAGACTATACACTATATAGTGCACTATATCCTCATAGTCATAACACCATAGACTATACACTATATAGTGCACTATATCCTCATAGTCATACACCATAGACTATACACTATATAGTGCACTATATCCTCATAGTCATACACCATAGACTATACACTATATAGTGCACTATATCCTCATAGTCATACACCATAGACTATACACTATATAGTGCACTATATCCTCATAGTCATACACCATAGACTATACACTATATAGTGCACTATATCCTCATAGTCATACACCATAGACTATACACTATATAGTGCACTATATCCTCATAGTCATACACCATAGACTATACACTATATAGTGCACTATATCCTCATAGTCATACACCATAGACTATACACTATATAGTGCACTATATCCTCATAGTCATACACCATAGACTATACACTATATAGTGCACTATATCCTCATAGTCATACACCATAGACTATACACTATATAGTGCACTATATCCTCATAGTCATACACCATAGACTATACACTATATAGTGCACTATATCCTCATAGTCATACACCATAGACTATACACTATATAGAGCACTATATCCTCATAGTCATACACCATAGACTATACACTATATAGAGCACTATATCCTCATAGTCATACACCATAGACTATACACTATATAGTGCACTATATCCTCATAGTCATACACCATAGACTATACACTATATAGTGCACTATATCCTCATAGTCATACACCATAGACTATACACTATATAGAGCACTATATCCTCATAGTCATACACCATAGACTATACACTATATAGAGCACTATATCCTCATAGTCATACACCATAGACTATACACTATATAGAGCACTATATCCTCATAGTCATACACCATAGACTATACACTATATAGAGCACTATATCCTCATAGTCATACACCATAGACTATACACTATATAGTGCACTATATCCTCATAGTCATACACCATAGACTATACACTATATAGAGCACTATATCCTCATAGTCATACACCATAGACTATACACTATATAGAGCACTATATCCTCATAGTCATACACCATAGACTATACACTATATAGTGCACTATATATAGTGCACTATATCCTCATAGTCATACACCATAGACCAGTGGTCACCAACCTTTTCAAGCATAAGATCACATCCAAAGTCCAAATGTAAACCAAGATCTACCACTTGCATAAAATTATGAAAAAACAAGGCCACAATGTAGTTCTACTTTGACATTCTTTGTTGCCTGTTAGTCACTAGCAAAATATTTATTTAACTATACAAATAGTAGGCTATAATAACTATACAAACTGTCAACTATAATTTAACATTTGCGGAGGTGCGCGTGCGGCAAAAAAATTACGTCATTGTAACAGCGCGCGCGCCTCCGCATCCGAAGATGCACGACTTTCAGCCGAATCTGTCCGAGCAGACGGATATTATCTCATCACACCGGCACCCAGTTTGCGCGTCTAAATCAGTTGTATGGTCTGGTTTTCAGTCTAAAACAGTTGCGTCAAGTATAAATGCCTCGTCTGTTTGGGGAGGTGCGCGCGCAGTCAGCGGAGGATCACGCTGCGGTGCCAGGCGAAAGTATAAACAAGGCTTAAGTCAGCGGTTGTTTTACAGACATTATATGTAAACTATAGGCTATTTGATTGGACAGATATACCCCTTTCCTTCTGCTAGACACCATTTACTACACACAATAGGCTCACACATGGTGCATTTTAAATGAATAAATAATAATGAATAAAAAAATATATTTATTTTTTTCTCTGATTTTGAAAACTCTTCGCGATCGACTTAAAATGCTTCCAAGATCGACTTGTCGACCGCGATCGACGGGTTGGTGACTCCGGCCATAGACTATACACTATATAGTGCACTATATCCTCATAGTCATACACCATAGACTATACACTATATAGAGCACTATATCCTCATAGTCATACACCATAGACTATACACTATATAGAGCACTATATCCTCATAGTCATACACCATAGACTATACACTATATAGAGCACTATATCCTCATAGTCATACACCATAGACTATACACTATATAGAGCACTATATCCTCATAGTCATACACCATAGACTATACACTATATAGAGCACTATATCCTCATAGTCATACACCATAGACTATACACTATATAGTGCACTATATCCTCATAGTCATACACCATAGACTATACACTATATAGAGCACTATATCCTCATAGTCATACACCATAGACTATACACTATATAGTGCACTATATCCTCATAGTCATACACCATAGACTATACACTATATAGAGCACTATATCCTCATAGTCATACACCATAGACTATACACTATATAGAGCACTATATCCTCATAGTCATACACCATAGACTATACACTATATAGTGCACTATATCCTCATAGTCATACACCATAGACTATACACTATATAGTGCACTATATCCTCATAGTCATACACCATAGACTATACACTATATAGTGCACTATATCCTCAAAGTCATACACCATAGACTATACACTATATAGAGCACTATATCCTCATAGTCATACACCATAGACTATACACTATATAGTGCACTATATCCTCATAGTCATACACCATAGACTATACACTATATAGAGCACTATATCCTCATAGTCATACACCATAGACTATACACTATATAGTGCACTATATCCTCAAAGTCATACACCATAGACTATACACTATATAGAGCACTATATCCTCATAGTCATACACCATAGACTATACACTATATAGTGCACTATATCCTCATAGTCATACACCATAGACTATACACTATATAGTGCACTATATCCTCATAGTCATACACCATAGACTATACACTATATAGAGCACTATATCCTCATAGTCATACACCATAGACTATACACTATATAGTGCACTATATCCTCATAGTCATACACCATAGACTATACACTATATAGAGCACTATATCCTCATAGTCATACACCATAGACTATACACTATATAGTGCACTATATCCTCATAGTCATACACCATAGACTATACACTATATAGTGCACTATATCCTCATAGTCATACACCATAGACTATACACTATATAGTGCACTATATCCTCATAGTCATACACCATAGACTATACACTATAGAGTGCACTATATCCTCATAGTCATACACCATAGACTATACACTATATAGTGCACTATATCCTCATAGTCATACACCATAGACTATACACTATATAGTGCACTATATCCTCATAGTCATACACCATAGACTATACACTATATAGAGCACTATATCCTCATAGTCATACACCATAGACTATACACTATATAGAGCACTATATCCTCATAGTCATACACCATAGACTATACACTATATAGTGCACTATATCCTCATAGTCATACACCATAGACTATACACTATATAGAGCACTATATCCTCATAGTCATACACCATAGACTATACACTATATAGAGCACTATATCCTCATAGTCATACACCATAGACTATACACTATATAGTGCACTATATCCTCATAGTCATACACCATAGACTATACACTATATAGTGCACTATATCCTCATAGTCATACACCATAGACTATACACTATATAGTGCACTATATCCTCATAGTCATACACCATAGACTATACACTATATAGAGCACTATATCCTCATAGTCATACACCATAGACTATACACTATATAGAGCACTATATCCTCATAGTCATACACCATAGACTATACACTATATAGAGCACTATATCCTCATAGTCATACACCATAGACTATACACTATATAGTGCACTATATCCTCATAGTCATACACCATAGACTATACACTATATAGAGCACTATATCCTCATAGTCATACACCATAGACTATACACTATATAGAGCACTATATCCTCATAGTCATACACCATAGACTATACACTATATAGAGCACTATATCCTCATAGTCATACACCATAGACTATACACTATATAGTGCACTATATCCCCATAGTCATACACCATAGACTATACACTATATAGAGCACTATATCCTCATAGTCATACACCATAGACTATACACTATATAGTGCACTATATCCTCATAGTCATACACCATAGACTATACACTATATAGAGCACTATATCCTCATAGTCATACACCATAGACTATACACTATATAGTGCACTATATCCTCATAGTCATACACCATAGACTATACACTATATAGAGCACTATATCCTCATAGTCATACACCATAGACTATACACTATATAGAGCACTATATCCTCATAGTCATACACCATAGACTATACACTATATAGAGCACTATATCCTCATAGTCATACACCATAGACTATACACTATATAGAGCACTATATCCTCATAGTCATACACCATAGACTATACACTATATAGAGCACTATATCCTCATAGTCATACACCATAGACTATACACTATATAGAGCACTATATCCTCATAGTCATACACCATAGACTATACACTTTATAGTGCACTATATCGGGCGTCGGCCATTTTGTAGTGGTGTCCGAAGTGGTGACATCATTCCCCACATTCCTTCACTACTTTTACCCACAATCCTCTCTGAATTCGAGTGTACATTCGATGTACACTTGCTGAAGCACTATTTCCCACAATGCAATGCGGAGAGGACTGAGCGAGCGGGTTTAAACCAGAGATTACTTACTTTCTGATTTCTGCTTTAACATTTATTTCATGCTAGTTTTAGGGGTTTCTTTATACCTTTTTTTTATTAATCATTATTTGAATAAAACATTAAAATATTGAGGCAATATTATATCGATGAATTTCACTTCATTTCGTTCACTCTTGCAGATATAGTGCACTCAAATGCCACATACTATATAGTGAACGAGTGAGCGGTTTGGGTCAGCTTGTGTCTGTGTCCTCAGATAATGAAGATGAGGTCTGGTGCAGGACGAACTTCCTGAACGCCTCTGCGCTGCGATTGGCTGTGGTGATTAGGGCGGAGCTACTGGAGGTGATGCAGCGAATCGAGTTGCCCGTCTCTCCCCCCGCCTTCGGTTGCCAGGACAACAGCACTAATATAAAGAGAGCTCTGATATCGGGATTCTTCCTGAAGGTAAAACACGCGCTCATACTGAGCCGGTTGAATAGCTGAAGCACTGGATTCTGATTGGCTGACAGACGTTCCTCATTCCTAGTGTGGAGAGCCACTGTCGAGTTAATGTGGGCCGGATCTGGGCCGACACTACTGTTATGTTTCTGTCTGGGATAGTTGATTCTGATTGGCTAATGATTGCGCTGAGATGACTGCACATGATCAGTTTGAGTCCCCGGTGTGTTTGCTCCTCAGGTTGCTCATGACGTGGACGGCTCGGGGAACTATCTGCTGCTCACACACCGGCACGTGTCTCACCTCCACCCGTTCTCCTCGTACCGCTGTCGCCGGCCCCGACCCGACCCGCCCGGCTGGGTGCTTTACCACGACTTCACCATCTCACACGACAACTGCATCTGCATCGTATCCGAGATTCACCCTCAGATGTGAGTGTGATGATGGCATCAAATCCCTGTGCCTGTCTGTCAAGTCAAGTCAAGTCAAGTATATTTGTATAGTGCTTTTCACAATACAGATTGTATCAAAGCAGCTTCACAGTATTAAATTAAAATAATACAACAAGGTTTGTTTCTAGTGGAATTTATTGATAAAATCAAATTAGATATCCCCAGAATATCCACAACTGAGCAAGCCAAAGGCAACAGTGGCAAGGAACCGAAAAACTCCATCAAGTGACCTATTGGTGTCCTAAAACTCCATCAGGTGACCCAATGGAGAAAAAAAAACCTTGGGAGAACCCAGGCTCAGTCGGGGGCCAGTTCTCCTCTGGCGTTTATTAACTAGAGGCCGGATTGTAATTTGAACTGTAAGATTAAAAATATTATATGAATGCCTGGCTGAAGAGATGCGACTTTAATCTAGTTTTAAACTGGGAGAGCAAGTCTCTATAGTCTGTGAGTGCTTTAAAGGGATAGTTCACTTTAGAATGAAAATTAGCCCATGATTTACTCGCCCTCAACTCATCCTAGGTGTGTATGACACTCTTCTATCAGACGAACACAATCAGAGATATAAAAAATGTCCTGGCTCTTCCCAGCTTTATAATGGCAGTGAATGACTGTTTCTGTTTTGAAGTCCATAAAAGTGCATCTATCCACTTTTATGATGGACAGATGCACTTTTATGATGGACAGATGCACTTTTATGATGGACAGATGCACTTTTATGATGGACAGATGCACTTTTATGATGGACAGATGCACTTTTATGATGGACAGATGCACTTTTATGATGGACAGATGCACTTAGAAACGGCAATCCACGGCCATTATAAAGCTTGGAAGAGCCAGGACATTTTTTATATCTCTGATTGTGTTCGTCTGAAAGAAGAGTGTCATATACACCTAGGATGAGTTGAGGGCGAGTAAATCATGGGCTAATTTTCATTTTAAAGTGAACTCCTCCTTTAAGCTGGTTTAATCTGGACTTGTGTGTGTTGTAGGTTGGTGGAGCTGGCGCCTCAGTACTATCTGGAGAATCTTCCTCCCAGTGACGGCCTGGATCTGCTGATGGGCCTCAGACTGAGTCTATTCCCTCCGGATGATCAGGACAAGATCCCTCCGGATAAAAGCCTTGAGGAAGCGAGAGAAGAGTCCAGCGCAGAGACGTGTAGTGTACAGTAACCGTTCAGATGTTTCAGTCGCTGGAACACACGCACACACACACACAGTCGCTGGAACACACACACTCAGTCGCTGGAACACAGTCGCTGGAACACACACACACACACACACACACACACACAGTCGCTGGTACACACATACACACACACACACACACAGTCGCTGGTACACACACACACACACAGTCGCTGGTACACACACACACACACACACAGTCGCTGGTACACACACACACACACACACACACACTCGTCGCTGGAACACACACACTCAGTCGCTGGAACACACACACACTCAGTCGCTGGAACACACACACACACAGTCGCTGTAACACTCACACACAGTCGCTGGAACACACACACACAGTCGCTGGAACACACACACACACACAGTCGCTGGAACACACACACAGTCGCTGGAACACACACACACACACAGTCGCTGTAACACTCACACACAGTCGCTGGAACACACACACACAGTCGCTGGAACACACACACACACACAGTCGCTGGAACACACACACAGTCGCTGGAACACACACACACACACAGTCGCTGGAACACACACACACACACACACAGTCGCTGGAACACACACACACACACAGTCGCTGGAACACACACACACACACACTCAGTCGCTGGAACACAGTCGCTGGAACACACACACACTCAGTCGCTGGAACACACACACAGTCGCTGGAACACACACACACTCAGTCGCTGGAACACACACACAGTCGCTGGAACACACACACAGTCGCTGGAACACACACACACAGTCGCTGGAACACACACACACAGTCGCTGGAACACACACACACACACAGTCGCTGGAACACACACACAGTCGCTGGAACACACACACACACACAGTCGCTGGAACACACACACACACACACACAGTCGCTGGAACACACACACACACAGTCGCTGGAACACACACACACACACACTCAGTCGCTGGAACACAGTCGCTGGAACACACACACACTCAGTCGCTGGAACACACACACTCAGGCCGCGGTGCAATGAAGAACTCCAGATGAACTCAGATGAGCTTTAATCAGGCTCAGATCTGTTATTTCTGTAATTGACATACTATAATATATATATTTATATATATATATATTTTTAATAGTGAATAAAGACATATTTCTGGATCAAGTAAGGGAAGTGAGTCCAGCAAACACACTATCGGCTTCCTGCAGCCAATCAGATGAAGCTCAGTCATGTCCAATCACATGATTAAGACTACAGTCCAATCAGAAATAAATGCAGTTTTACTCGTCTGTTATTGGACTCTCTCTCTCTCTCTCTCTCGCTGAAGTAATGACTCGGCTGGCAGTCTGTAGTGTGGAAGCTTGTTTCTGCCATGTAATTGCGACTTTTTAATCTCGCAGTACTGGCATTTTTCTAGGAATTCTAGGATTTTATTTTTCACAATTCAGACTTTTTCTCAGATTTCTTTTCTTCTGAGAATGAGGTAAAGTCAGAATTCTGGGAAAATTGCAGAATTGAGAGATTTAAACTCAGAATTCCAGGGGAAAAAATCTGAATTGCGAGATTTCATTTCAGAATTCCGGAAAAAGTCAGAATTGTGAGATTTAAACTCAGAATTCAGAAAAAAAAAGTCAGAATTGCAAGATTTAAATTCAGAATTCCAGAAAAAGTCAGAATTGCGAGATATAAACTCAGAATTCCAGAAAAAAGTTAGAATTCCAAGATTTAAACTTAGAATTCTAAAAAAAAAAAAATCTGAATTGCGAGATTTAAACTCAGATTTCCGGAAAGAAAGTCAGAATTGCATGATATAAACTCAGAATTCCGGGGAAAGAAAGTCAGAATTGCAAGATATAAACTCAGAATTCTGGAAAGAAAGTCAGAATTGCATGATATAAACTCAGAATTCCGGGGAAAAAAAGTCAGAATTGCAAGATATAAACTTAGAATTCCAGGGAAAAGGAAATCAGAATTGCGAGATTTAAACTCAGAATTCCGGAAAGAAAGTCAGAATTGCATGATATAAACTCAGAATTCCGGGGGAAAAAAGTCAGAATTGCGAGATATAAACTTAGAATTTCAGGGAAAAGGAAATCAGAATTGCGAGATTTAATTTCAGAATAAAAAGTCAGAATTGCGAGATTTAAACTCAGAATTCTGGAAAAAGTCAGAATTGAAAGATAAATTCAGAATTCCTGAAAAAAGTCAGAATTGGAGATTTACACTCAGAATTCCAGAAAAAAGTTAGAATTCCAAAATTTTAAACTTAGAATTCCAGAAAATTTTTTTTTTTTGCAAGATTTAAACTCAGAATTCCGGAAAGAAAGTCACAATTGCAAGATTTAAACTCAGAATTCCGGAAAGAAAGTCACAATTGCAAAATTTAAACTCAGAATTCCAGAAATAAAGTCACAATTGCAAGATTTAAACTCAGAATTCCGGAAAGAAAGTCAGAATTGCAAGATTTAAACTCAGAATTCCGGAAAGAAAGTCACAATTGCAAGATTTAAACTTAGAATTCCGGAAAGAAAGTCACAATTGCAAGATTTAAACTTAGAATTCCGGAAAGAAAGTCACAATTGCAAAATTTTAACTCAGAATTCCGGAAAGAAAGTCACAATTGCAAAATTTTAACTCAGAATTCCGGAAATAAAGTCACAATTGCAAGATTTAAACTTAGAATTCCAGAAAAAAGTCAGAATTTTGAAATATAAGCTCAGAATTGCAAAATAAAAAAAGCTAATTAAGATTTTTATTCCATGGTGGAAATAAGCGTCCCTAAAGCAGAAATAAGCAGTTGGAAACGTGTAATCCTGCATCCGCATCACTAGTGTGTGTGATTATGTCGATTATGTTGCTCCGTCTGTCACACACACGTGCTCCTGTACGGACTCTTATATTCGTGTTGTGTTCTCGTAAACTCTCGGTCGTGGTGCATTTCTCCATGTGTTGTTGTGTGTGTTTGTTCTCCTCTTCAAACTGCCCATTCAACCAGAACTATAACCAGAACTATATCAGTGTGTGCATTAATGCACGATAGCATTCTGTTTACTACGAGCGCTCCTTTGCCTCTGTAAACGCTAATGAAAGCACATTCCCTCCACATGAAAAACATGCTTTCATAAGTCATAATTATACGATGAAAAGTCTATATAATTACTTATAAACTCATAATGACACACTGAGTCGAAATTGAAGACATTCTAAGTCAGGCTTAGTTTCGACTTTATCTCATTATCACTTAGTATGTCATAATTTCAACTTTTTATCTCATAATTATGACTTGGTATGTCAATTAAATTTTTGTCATTATATTGACACATCTCATTATTTTGACTGTCAATTTTAACTTTATCATAGAATAATGACTTTGTATGTCAATAATTAAGTAATAATTGAGACTTTTTACCTCATAATTGACTTACCATGTCATAATTTCAACTTTTTATGTCACAATTGACTTTTCATCTCATAGTTTGTAACTTTTTCCCAAAGCATGATTTCCCCTTATGTGGCAGAAATGGGCTTTCATAGGACGGGTTCTGATTGGCTGTCAATGTTTTAATCATTCCTCTTAGAGTTAGAAACCAATACTAAAACTCCAGTTATTGTGAACGGGCTTCTGGTCCACGATGAGCCGCACAACACCAGCCTCCGCTCTTCACTCAGCCTTCCCACTGAGCCGCACACTTTCAGGATGATCCCTTTGGTTTTCTGGAATCATGGTGTGAGTTGATGATCTTCCTCGATTTACTTGACGCTCGTGAAGCGACGGATCGACACTGGATGTTCGGGGTTCAGTTTGTTTGAACCCTATGACTGTGTTTTGTGCTTTTAGAGGTCGTTTACTCCTTGTGTTTTGTATTTTTCTAAATCTTGTTCTCTCTCTCCCAGAAGACTCTGTATTTTGTGTGTGAACTCTTGAGTGTACAAATGTGACTTTAATACAGGGGAAATCTGAACACTAATTAAAAGTTGTGGTGCTTTTTGAATTCCAGTATAGCAGATGTGTTTATGTCTATAGATGTGTTTATGTTTATGTCTATAGATGTATAGATGTGTTTATGTTTATGTCTATAGATGTGTTTATGTTTATGTCTATAGATGTGTTTATGTCTATAGATGTGTTTATGTCTATAGATGTGTTTATGTCTAGATCTCTCTTATTTTGCTTTCCTTTACATTATTTAGTGTTCCGGGGCAAAAATCACCTGCCTTTAAAATTGCTCATAAATCTCTCATTATGTTATATTATCACTAAATATAAGATTCAATCTTTTTGTTAACTTGTTTTCTGTCAATCAGAGTCAGAATTGAAAGATAAATTCAGAATTCCCGGAAAAAGTCACAATTGTGAGATTTAAACTCAGAATTGAAGGTAAAATGACACAAGCTCTTGAAGCTCCGCCCCCTGTGCCGGGAGCAGCAGCTCATTTGCATTTAAAGGGACAGACACAAAATGATTTTTGCTCACCCTCAAAAAGTGACAATTTAACATGCTATAAATAAATATCTGTGGGGTGTTTTGAGCTAAAACTTCACACACACTCTGGGGACATCAGACACTTATTTTACATCTTGTGAAAAGGGTATTTTAAGGGTATTTAATCCTCTCCAGCTAATAGTAATGTACATGACATCTCCAAAATTGATTTAGATTTGAATCAGATTTTATTGAAGTCTTCAACAACAGATAAAGCTTTGAGACACGAACATGTCAGATCAAGGCCACAGTCGAGCAAACCCAAAGTAACGTGCTTTAATGATTATAGTGGGTTGTCGGCTTCATCTCCACAAGAGAAAGTCTTCCTGGAAGCAAGGATCTGCTCAAACGCATCACAGCTCTGCTTTAATCAGAAGAGTGTTTTCTTAATCCAGATTCACACTGGGTCTGACTCCAGTTCCGGCGGTTTCGAGGCTTTGTCTTCATTTCTTCTCAGGTTTGGCCTCCAGCGGCTGCCCGATGTCTTTCCCTCGCAGCTTCAGACCTGGATCAACAAGTCGAGTCTCCGTCATTTATACAGCGCTTTAACAGTATAGATGTTTCACAGCAGCTTTACAGTGATAACAAGAGATTACAGTAACACAGATTGTTTAGGCTTTTATCTAGAATAAAGTTATTGTCCAGATAAAGTTAGTTTTGATTGATTCACTTCCGTTGTAAAGATCATTAGTTATTAACTTAGGGACCGCTAACATGACACGACACACATACTAATATTTATGTCATAATTTATACTTTTTATCTCATATATATGACCGTGTCATAAAAAAAAGTGTCATAACTTTGACTTGTTTATCATTATTTTGACTGTCAATTTCAACTATCTCATAATTATGACTTAGTATGTCATGACTTTTTTGTAATTTAGACATTTAATCTCATTATTATGACTTTGTATGTCATAATTTACATTTTTATCACATAATTTTGACTTGGTATGTCAATTTCAACGTTTTGTCATAATTTCGACTTTTTATCTCATAATTTATTTCTTTTCCATAATTTTGACTTGTTTATCATTATTTTGACTGTCAGTTTCAACTTTATCATGTAATTATGACTTAGTATGTCATGAATTAAGTAATTTCAACTTTTTGTCATAATTTTGACTTCACTCATGACTTTTTAAGTATTAATTTATACTTTATCTCATAATGACTTGCTATTTTTATATATCATAATTTATATATTATTTATATATAATCATTTATATATAATCATGATTTGAAGGTATGTCATAATAAAAAAAAGTCAATTTTGATTTGTTTATCATTATTTTGACTGTCAATTTCAACTTTATCATATAACTGTGACTTAGTATGTCATGAATTAAGTAATAATTTATACTTTTTATATCAAAATTATGACTTGGTATGTCATAAAAGCTTTTAATGAAATTATTTTTGTCATAATTTTGACTGGTCTCATAACTGACAGCATAAAACAGGCAGGATGAGCTGCTTACCAATGGCTCTCTCGATTTTGCCCATGACTTGATTATTGGGGATGGCCTTCCCACACTCGTAGTCGGCGATGACCTGAGGCTTCTCACTGATTTTCTGGTGAACAAACACAGAACATATTTCTGAAGGAGCATTTCTGATCAACTTGATAAAAAAAAGGCGAATTATGCAGAACTTTAAGTCTTAATATAATTTAAACGGATGAGTTATACAAACATTCACCCCCTCACAGTCGTCATGAAGGGCAACATTAGCTATATAGACCAAAACCCCTTTCTGCACCAGACTGTAAACATGTGTTTTTCTGCTGTAAAGTTGGGCATTTTAACATGAGGGATTATGGGTAATGACCCTCTTCTGCAGCCGGCCTCTAGTGGCCAGTGGATGAACTGCAGGTTAAGTCTCTTCAGTGTTGGTTTCGAGAGAGAGACTGAAGGTTGCGTTTGCATTAAACACACGAGTCGTGACAGAGACGGCTCAGGTCGCTCAGGCTTACAGTGGCGAGATCTTTCTGCGTCAGACCCTGGTTCTGTCGGCCTTTCTGGATCACCTTCCCCACTTCCAGTGGCACTCGCTGGTGATGGAGCTCCTCCGTCTCGTGGTCCAGTTTCGCCGTGTTCTTCGTCACCAGATGCTGCTTGTTCTGACCCGCCGACCCTGAGATAACAACAAGTCAGATCTGGGAATACTGCTTATATTATCAGTGCACATCATGATTGTGTTAATAATGAATCAGAATAAGTTCCATCTCTTCTCTGATGACGAGGGCGGGGCTTTAACCTGTCACTCACATGAGATCAGCCAATAGCAAACCACAACCAACCAATCAATTCCCCTCAGACACAATCAAGCCCCGCCCACATGTGTTCTTGTTCCAGAAGCGTTTCACTCGATATACGACACACGAGTTTCATGATGACTTTAAACACGGACACAAGAGAAGACGTCTAACCGTGATGATGGCGTTTTCTATATGAGATTAGACATACGCAATATTCTAATCACATAGTGGATATGAACTGTCATCTTTATGTCACACAAAATATCAATGCCGTTCTGAAAAAGACGACAAAGGGGAAAAACACAGATATAGAAACACCTGAACATGTTCACTAAAGCCACGCTTATAATCTCTGAATGTGTTTGATTCAGGTCACAGCAGAGGAAGCACTTTTTGTTTTTTATTAATGGGTCAATCTGTATTGAATATACTGTGAAAAGCGCTATATAAATAACCTCTGAGCTGTCGGAAATACTGGAGAACTGGAGCTTGTGTGACTTCTCCTCACTGAGGGTCGTGAACATCTAAAACACTCAACCATCATGGATCTGGGCATAAGAACCTGAAACACATACTCACACTTTTACTAATGACATCATTACAAACTAAAGCTCATCTCTTGAGATAACCTCAAAGTTGGATCAACTCAGTGAAAAAATGTGGACTTTTGAGGGTTAAATGTAAAATCAGTGTCCGAATAGGAAATAGATTAAATGTTGCATATGATTAAAGATAAAGATGATTCCTCTGATGTTATTGAGTCACAGCAGTTTTACTGTAGATGATGATGATGATGATGACGATGTGTGAGGTTAAAGGTTAAAGGTTCATTAGATGTTGTCAAACACACTCCAGTAAATCTACAGTCCAACATTAGAACAAACTGACAGATGCATAAAAGTATTATATTTCTTTACATTTTTTGGTGGTCTCGACATCATCTCCTCGCCTCTGAGCGGCAGCGACCGCCTGGAACACACACACACACACACACACAACATGTGCAGATTTCATTAGTCGTTCTATTGCCATGCTTCACATTTCCCTAATAGTATACTTTATTATATTTGAAATATATTCCCTTTTTCAATAGTATATTGCAAATATACTAACAAAAATGTTTACCATCTTTAAATATATTAAAAGCATCTAAATAGTTAAAAGCATTATTAGCATCACGCTTTTGCCCATTTTCACAATACAACTTTTAACACACTTTAAAAATAAAACATGAAAAATATACTTGAGGTGAACATTCGGTTTATTTTTTAAAAGTGTATTTATTTGCACTTTATTAAAAATATATTTTAGGTATATTTGTAACTGTGCTGGAAATGATCACTGTACCAATGCACTGAAACTGTACTTTCAAAACACATTACAGTATACAACAGTATTTCGTACAAAGTATAGCTAAGTAATATTTGTTTATTAATGTGCATTTGTTATTGAAGACAAAGTGTGCCATGTGTAATATTTGGAGTAAGTCAAAGGTATTACTGAGCATATACTTTTTTACTCAAATATAATACACTTATGGTATATCGCTTGTATGTTTCGAAGACACTCGTTATGAATTTGTAATGTACTTGTAACACAAATAAAGTACACTTTAAGATCACTAATCAAGCATGTAATTAGTCCCTATAGGCATATATACTTACAGTATACTAAGTATACTTGAAGTTGTTCCAATTTAGTACACAAAAGTACACTAAATACACAATTTAATCACAACTAAAATATACTTAGTGCAAAATTAGTTGTTTCAAAACAGCACACTTCAACTGAACTGATCATTAACACTGAAATCTACTACATTAGTAAGGCTGCAAGTGTACTCAGCATCTGTGGGTTTCACCAGGGTTGCTTTCAATGCAAATGCACTTTATTTGCAAAGCACTTTTACATTACATCTTCTTTTATATTTCAGACACTGTTTCTGTCTGTCACACAACACATGAGAATGAAACATGTGACTGTCTAGAGTTGTTATGGATCGAGATAATATTCTATTTTCGGTTATAATTAGTTAACATGAACTAAGATTGAACAATACTTCTACAGCATTTACTCATCGTTTACTAATACGTTATTAAAATCAAAGGTTGTATTTGTTAACATTAGGTAATGCACTGTGAACTAACATGAACACACAATGAACAGCTGGATTAATTAACTAACATTAACAAAGATGTAACAGATGTATTATTGCTCATTGTTAGTTTAATACGTTAACTAATGAACCTTATTGTAAAGTGTTACCCATATTTCATTAGTCATTTTTTATTGCCATGCTTCGCATTTGCTTTCAATGCAAATTCAGTTTATTTGTAAAGCACTTTCACATTACATCGTGTTTCACAGCACTTGTTTCAAACTTCAGACACTGTTTCAAACATCAAGAACATGAAAATGAAACGTAACTTTCTAGAGTTGTTATGATCGAGAGAATATTCTAGATTCCAGCGCGCGCCACGTGTTGGCCAGCCGAACCCGAACCCGAACCCGAACTGTGATCCGGATCATCAGAACACACTCACCTGTCTGGATTTAGACTGAGAGGCAGAGGGGTTCTTCTTCCTCAACACGGTCACTGTGTCCCAGTCGCTCTCGGCCATGCTGTCTCTCTCTCTCTGTGTGTGTGTGTGTGTGTGTGTGTGTGTGTGTGTGAGATTAGAACCAGATCCGCTGGAGCAGAGACTCACTGAACGCCAACAGCGACACCCGCAGTTCCAGCCGTCAGTCTGCGTGACGTCAAAATGGACACTTCTGGGAATATTGCAGTATTTATTATAAATGAGGTGTTTTTAATATACTTTAAGACAAAGCATGTGTAAGTTCATAAGTCGACACCATTGCTGAGTATTTCCTCCTTAAAACTGCAGTGAACCAAAGACAGTCTCAAAAACACGCTTTGAAATCGCTGGTGTTTCTGACGTCACAAACTACCTTGTAACCAATCAGATCAAGTCAAGTCAAGTTTATTTATATAGCGCTTTTCACAATGCAGATTGTATCAAAGCAGCTTCACAGTATTAAATTAAAATAATACATCAAATGTTTGTTTCTAGTTGGATCAATGTGTGATCGTCAACCAGTGGATCTCTGAGCTGAGTGAGTGAGTGGAGGCGGGGCTCATTTGCATATTCATAGCACCGCGCATACTAAATGAGGCAAGGGTGTCGAGTTACATTCAAGCTATTAATTTTCAAGTAAAAAACTTTTAAATATGTCATTTTGGTGATCAAAGATGAGTTTTAAGGGAAAATATTATTGACTACAGGGGGACTTTAATTCATGTGCCTCGTAATCTTGAATCAGAATAAGTTCCTCTTGCAGCATCTCTTCTCTGATGACGAGGGCGGGGCTATAACCTGTCACTCACATGAGATCAGCCAATGGCAAACCACAACCATCCAATCAATTCCCCAAGGCAGTGCCTCCTCAAAAAAAAAAAAAAAAATGGATTGAGAAATCCATTGTACAAAAATAAAACAATGCAAATATTATGCAATATGGCATTAAAATGTCTATAAATCACTCCTCTGAGCCCAAAGAGTTTTAACAGACCTCCTGAATGGAGTCAAGTCATGTGACAGAAGGCAGTTCCTCCATTGCTATAAATCCCGCCTCTCGTTTTTTCGTGTTTGCAAATCGTTTTTTAAAAACAAACAAACATATAATTAAAAACATAAAAACGTTTTTTCCATTGTTCCAAAAACAAGAGGAATACCTTGTATCGCTTAATATGTGATCATTTAAGGCCATTAGTATATTTTGTTATTAATTAATCGACACATTAAGTTGTGCATATGATTCCTTAACGCAGCATTGCAAGATGGGAACGATAATAAATACAACATATGGTTAAATTTGAGTTTAAGGAAAATTCGTAAAGTCGGCATGAAACAAAAGTTGCGTGAAACGCTTTCAGGAACAAGAACAAATGTGGGCGGGGCTTGATTGTGTCTGTGGGGGATTGATTGGACAGTTGTGGTTTGCTATTGGCTGATATCATGTGAGTGACAGGTTATAGCCCCGCCCACATCACAAGAGAAGAGAAGAGATGCAGTAAGAGGAACTTATTCTGATTCAATATTATGAACACAATAATGATGTGCACAGATAAATCGTTTAGAATAAACCCTGCAATATTCCATTAAAAAACAAAAAACAAGAATTTGTATTTGTGTTTGACTCCTGCAGGCGGCGCTGTGCTCGCTGGTGACGTCATATCCGCTCTGGGCGGCAGCAGCAGCAGCTTCACTCTCAGGCCGGGAAAACCCGATAACAAGCGAACAGAGAAAAACACTGAGAAATCTCCATCCATCCTGCCGAGTTTTTCTCTCCGGTGGAAATATATCGATATATGTGATCTGAAGTGACAGTCATACGTTTAATCGGTGAGTTATTCGCGCGCTCCGTGCGGTTATTCGTGTGTTTCGCGGCGGTTTGTCGCAGGATGTCTGAGTGTTTGTGTCGCTTTGTTCTGAGGAGCAGCCATTTTTAATCGCCTCACACATCAAGAAGTCCACTCAAAACCCTCATTAACGCGTTGATTACTCAATATACCGGGCTATTTTAATTAAACACCCGCGACACTGGCGATTCTGCCCATGTTTGAAGCTCGTTTGTCGGTCCTGCTGAAGTTTATACATCAGAAGCGGCTCGCGGCTAATCTCCGTTAGCATTGCTAAGGCTCTCAGAGAATTTGTCAAAATCTCGCAGATTATATCAAATATCGTTATTAATCAGCACTCGCATGTATATTTACAGACTCTAGTGTGTGTTCGTGTGGATCACATGTGTGTGAAATGAGCTGTTTGTTCAGGAATCAGGCTGGAGAGCTTCTGTTTACATCTCATGCTAACGGAGTTCGTGTTGTAACCGAGAGATTCAGTGGAAGTGAATATAACGAATCTCTTGATTCACTAACAGCAGATTGTAGTTTAAAGAGTGGATTTGACAGATGTGGTTTTATTTAGCCTGGCACCAGTTTCATATTTCGCTATTAAATCACTCTGAGTCCACAATCATCGTCTTGTGTAATGTGTGCTTGTTTTCTCCGTATGTGTGTATTTCTCATTTCTGTCTCATGTTTTAGTCTGAGGTTAGCTCTGATGATGATGATGATGAAGGACATGTATCTGAGGGGAAATATAACGCTTTGTGTGTTAGTGTTCACGCACTTGATTTCTTTTCAAGGTTAGGTGTCTTTGTCCAAGTACTGAGTAATATTAATGAATCACATGTATTTACTGTATAGTTAGGGTTAGGGCTTGGTTTAGGGTTAGTTATTGTGTGTATAACTGACTGTTATTACCCGAGTAACACACACTGTATAATAAAGTGGTCCCGCTTCATATTAGGCGTCTTTAACTGGTACTTGCATCAAAAACATAATTATGTACAGTGTGTTTATTGTGTTGATGTTGTGAAACACTTGTGCTGCTTTACAGTAGTGTTAGGGACGTGTGTATATATAAAGAAACAATAAGTGCTTTGTATGAAATGATTTATTTAAATGTTATCAGTTATCACAAAAGATACTTAATATAAGATGGGACCAATACATTTGTGTCTTCATAGCTTCACAATCCAAAATAATTGAGACATCTTTTCTGGGGCTTTATTTCGACTGTCAGTGAATCTCCTTTCTCTAATAAACGTTTAGATGTCTCCAGTGTAAATTGAAGGTTAAAGCTGAAGATTATTTCCTCGTTTGTGAAGGTTTATGGGACAGGAACGCAGATGTTTCGCAGACGTCCACGCTGCTCTTCTCCTCAGAGCGGGCGGTGTGTGTTACAGAAACACCAGTAGTGCACGCTTCGAGATGTGTGGGCATTATTCCTTTAAAGCGTTAGTTCATCCGAAGATCATCGTCCTGACATCATCCTCATGTTCTCCAAACTCAAGACTTTTTCATCAAGATGTTTGTCCTGAAATCTGACCCTCCATTGAAAGAAAGTCCATGTAAAATCTCCTGAAGTGACGCGACTACTTAATATGATGAACAGATTTAATGTAAACTTTTAGTCACACAAAAACTTTGATCAGCGCATCAAATATAGTGCAAAACATGCTTTTCTTACTCAGTGTTTTTGTCTCGTTTCCAGTCCAAATATCTGAAAATTCTTAAATCAAGATGTATTTACTAAAGTAATAAAATGACATAAGATATTATGTCTTGTTTTCTGGGGAAATAAATCAAAATGAAGTGAGTTTTTGCTGAAAACAAGCACAATTATCTACTAACAGGGTCAGAAAAATCATCTTCATTTTTTATAATTTCCCCAGAAAACAAGACATAACATCACTTTGGTTCTTGATGTTTGAGCTTCTGCTTACCATATTTAGCCTAATTTGTGTACTTTTACAGTGTCTTTGTACAGTTTGTGAAGCATGAAAGTGTTAAATGTGTGTTGTTGTGCAACACTTCTGTTGTCTTGAACATGATGTTGCTTTGACCTCACGCTGACATCTCTCGACAGTCCAAGACTCTGGTTTGGCTTTAGTGTGTGTCTCCACCTGACCTGGCTAATAATCTGTCCAAGAGTGTGTTTTGCTGTTGACCAGCTTTGAGATGTGTCTGATCAGATCCTCCTCGTGGCGCTGAAGCCGTCACACAGCACGGTTCAGTCTCGTACAGGTGTTGATTTTTCTTCTGTCGTGTCTTTCCACAGAAACAGACGGTACTGAGGAAGAGGTGCAAAGAAAAATTCCCATACTCGATGACATTACATCGCAATGTCCGATCGTTTGGGGCAAATAACCAAGTCCAAGGATGGGAAAAGCAAGTATTCATCACTCAGCCTATTTGACAAGTACAAAGGGAAGTCAATAGAAACTCAGAAAACCACAGGTGAGACTCCAGAACTCAATATTCAGACATGACATGATGTGTAGTTCTGTCTGGGAGCGATTGATACTCTTATCAGGGTTCGGACGAGATGCTTAAAGTACTGGGATTTGACTCTTTGATATTTAACTCCTGGAAACCATGAATTCCATGAAAAAAAATAAAAAAAGTAGTGCTTAAAGTCCTGGAATTAGATATTGCAGCATCTGTACGAATCCTGTCTTATTCATGCATTCAATTAATGTCAAATATTTCACATAGATGTCGTGTTCCTCAGACTTGGAGTCGTCCCCATGCGGACGTCATGCATTCAAGCTGTCGTTCAGTAAAATGTTCACTGATTTCATAAGGCCTTTCATTAAATGTCAAATTGTTTTATATACACATGCATCTCATCCACACCATGTGAGCATCATCAAGGCGTCTCGTGTGAAATTATATATATGATGATCGCTTTATATTCACGTTTATCCCCATCTGTCCTGTGTGTCCCATGATAGTCAAGCCAAAAATTATTCAGACACCAGATATCATTTTTGATATTTTTTACTAGTGTGTGCAGTATAGTTCATTTCTGTAAGTGAGGAGAGCAAAATAAAGTAAACTGTGACATATAATGCCCAAATATTCCTCATCCAGTGAGACAGTCTAACAGAAGGACGGACAAAACCAGTCAAATATCAACTGACACCAGATCTATAGTTCATTTCTGTAAGTGAGGAGAGCAAAATAAAGTAAACTGTGACATATTATACCCAAATATTCCTCATCCAGAGACTACCAGTGACAATTTGGGACCAAAAATGATTGGGACACTTTGAGCTGATCATGTTTTGCTGAAGTGTGTTTTCTTTAATTGCTAATGCTCTTTTTACACACAGACTGAACACAATGAAGCATTGCTTGGTGATTGGTTGAGCTAAACTGGTGTTATCTAATTGTGTAGTTAAATTTAACAGCTGACAGATATTCAACATAATTCATGTGTGAGACAGTCTAACAGAAGGACGGACAAAACCAGTCAAATATCAACTGAGTTCTGCTCATATTTTATTACCATTTTCTAAACTATAGCGAATAAACTGTGATAATGTGAGAAATGTTGAAGGTGTCTGAATAAATGTTGGTTTGACTGTATGATGTTTCCCTGTACATGTGTCTGTTTTGACCGCCTCTCTCCTGTCTCCTGCAGTTGTTGCACGACATGGCTTACAGAGTCTTGGCAAAGTGGCCGCTGCCCGGCGCATGCCTCCTCCCGCTCACCTGCCGAGCCTGAAGTCTGAGAGTAAAGGAAACGATCCCAACGTGTTTATCGTGCCCAAAGACGGTACAGGATGGGCAAACAAGCAGGATCAACCCGATCCAAAGAGGTCAGGCCCGAGTGCTCAGTAAAACATTTCTAGTGTGGCCTGTGTGAGGACAGATGGTGAGCGGTAGAGTGTTTTGAGTCGTTTGTCTGCAGTGATTGTCATGCAGAGCGGCTTGTGTTAAAGTCCCGCTGTATCCCTTAAAACTCATCTTTGATCACCAAAATTACATATTTATATATTTTTCTCCTTAAATATGCCTTAAAATATCTTGACTGTAACTCGACACCCTCGCCTCATTTAGTATGTGCGTTTCTATGAATATGCAAATGAGCCCCGCCTCCATACACATTGATCTGATTGGTTACAAGGTAGTTTGTGACGTCAGAAACACCAGCGATTTCAAAGCGTGTTTGGTTCACTGCAGTTTTAAGGAGGAAATACTCAGCAATGGTGTCGACTTATGAACTTACACATGCTTTGTCTTAAAGCACATTAAAAACACCACATAGACACATAAATAACATTAAAAGCTGGATTTTCACCACAGCGGGACTTTAAAGGGGTGGTATAATACCCTTTTCACAAGATGTAAAATAAGTCTCTGATGTCCCCAGAGTGTGTGTGTGAAGTTTTAGCTCTAAATACCCCACAGATATTTGTATATCGCATGTTAAAGTTGTCACTTTTTGAGGGTGAGCAAAAACGCAACCGTTTTTGTGTCTGTCCCTTTAAATGCAAATGAGCTGCTGCTCCCGTCACAGAGGGGGGAGCTTCAAGAGCTTGTGTGTGTGTCTGAAAATTTCAAAAACGTTTAGCCTTTTATATTTAAACCGGAGTCGGACAAAGATGGAGAGACTCTAGAAGAGACATGTAGAAGCAACAGGACATTTCTGAATGGTTAGTTGATGAATTTATGCAGCTGATGTGGAGTTAACGATCGTCTAGTCATTGATTAGCATATTCTGTCTTGATTATCTGTAAATCGTGTTCAGGGGGCGGGGTTTATGTAAGTGTTGGGGTTTGTGATATCTCTAACCCGGGAGGAATGTTGTGTAGTCTCTACCAGCCGTTTGTTGTAGTCCTTAAAAAGCGATTTCTTTAAAAGCAAATATCTCCCTTTGAACTTTGAGCGTCGTAACTTTATTAACATTATTATCAAGTCTTTTTGAATATTTGATTGAATGCTGAATTTTGCGCATGTTCAATTTAATAAAATTAGGCCTATATATAGCCTATATATATACTATTAATAAATGAGCAAAACTTGGCCCCAAAATATTTAATATTTAATTATTTTAATAATCACAATTAAAGTTTTAATTTTATTAAAACGCGTGCACTGATTTTTATTTATAAAATAGTGTTTTCTGTCAGTGTCTGTGCATGGCAAAGATGAAGTTGACGATCGCCATATTCGTAGTAAACGCGCCTATAGAGAGAAATGCACATAATGGATTACATAAGAGAGTAGCCTATTTCTTTTTGTTTTGAATTATTTCGATTAAAGACATTTCAAGCTTTGTGTATTTGAGGATGAGATGCGCTCCAGTTAACGTACAATGCAAGTGACCGCTCGGGCGGTCTACTTTGCTTCTTGTTCACTTTTCATAATCAACATAGGCAGATGGAAAAAAATAACATAACATTAACTAAATGCGCTTTTTCAATGGCAGTAGTTTAAAACAGTAGGCTACATTAGGCCTAGACTCTCTATTTGTAAAGATTGCTGCACATTCATTTAATTCTGAATTTTGCACACACAAGTTGAAAGGCATTTGTTCAAATCAAGTTCACGGATAATTGTGCATGCATTTATTAATCATTATGATACTAAAATCATAAAGTAGGCTATGCTATGTACAAAAAATCAGATGAGCCCAGAATATGAACGCAACGTTTAATTACACGTTAAGAATTTTCCTTCCATATAGTAAAACATTATAAGAACGTTTAATTTAATTTAAAAACATCCACATGCCGAGAATCAAGAGCACCATCCCCTGTGTTGTGCGTTTGAAATGTGGCGCGTTTACGATGATGTCATGGCAGTAGAGGCGGCAACTATAACGATCAGTCCCACCCAGTTTGAAGCGGTACTAACTGCAATGGAAAAGCAACCGAGCTAAAGCGAACCGAACCGTACCGTACCGAGTCGAGTCGTACCACGCAGTGGAAAAGCGAAGCGAGCCGAACCGTTCCGCGCCGAGTCGAACCGTACCGAGCCGAACCGTGCCGTACCATGCAGTGGAAAAGCGCCATAACTAAAGTTAGAAAAGTCAAATCATAATCAACCAGCCCTTTAAAGAAAGGCATGTGTGTAAAGAGAAAGGGAGATGCTCATTACACAGTGTCAGTCCTGTGTTTTTCAGGGAAGTGTTTTTTTGAAAAGTATGACCCACACGAGTTGTGTAAATCCAAAAATAAACTGGTTGAGGGTGGGGTCCTGGTTACTGTATGATGAAATCGCATAATACATTTACTTCATGTACGGATTGCTCGTGTCAGCGCTGCGTGAGCTCGCATGTGAGCCAGGGATGCCAATAAAAGGCGATGGTGTTACCCGGTAACTCATGAATTTTGACAATACCTGGTTCTTAGAACGTGATATGGCTTAGTGTGATCATGAAATCACGACGGTTGTGTAATAACCACAATCAGATTAATAATCAATAATTGTGAGCGACGAGGTTGTTAATCGAAAGCATTTGCTTCTTTTGAAGCCGTCAGCCCGCATTATTTCAACTTTGTTTAAAATAAATGTTTAACAGTGGAATTCCTGGTGAAAAACTCCATTACCCATGATGCTGTACAGAAAATTCCACCAATCAGAGAGTCGAAACAAGCAAAACACTTTTTAGCTTCGCCCACTGCCATGAATTACGTAATTGATGTCACACTCTCTAAATATTTGAATATATATGCATTTTTTGTAATAAGCCTAAAATATATATATAGCGTGTTCAAATTGTCCCTTTTTGAGGATGAGCAAAAAAACGTGTTGTTTTGTGTGTGTCCCTTTAAATGCAAATGAGCTGCTGCTCCCAGCACAGAGGGCGGAGCTTCAACAGCTTGTGTGTGTGTGTTAGCAGCTCTGATTACCTCTTCTCAACATGGACTCACCCCCTTTGTTGCATGTTCCTAGGGGCGGGGTTTATGTAAATCTTAGGGTTTGTGATGTCACTAAGCTCATTGTAGTCCCTTCAGTCGTTTGTTGTTGTCCTTAAAAAAAATCTCCCTTTGCTTTGAACTTTGAGCGTTGTGTATTTGCAGATGTTGTTTATGCTCAAACAGCAACATTACACACTAACTAAAGTTAGAAAAGTGAAATCATAATCACCCATCCCTTTAAAATGACTTGGTTCTCAAAATATCCAGCTCTATTTTTGTATGTGAACGTCTGTCGTCTGATTGGCTGACGGTTTCGTCTCTGGTTTTCCTCCTTCAGTTCCGTTGCATCTTCAGCACAGCTGCCGGAGTCGCAGCCACCGCTGGCTTTACAGAAATCTGTCTCCAATCTTCAGAAGCCCACGCCAATCACCAGCCAGGAGGTACAGACCCTTCAGCTTCTCTTCACGGGCCACGTTTACATGCACATCCTTTGTTTCAACCCGACTGAATTCATTCCGATTGATGAATCTGAACGTTTATATGAACGCTCAACATGTGATCGGGTTGATGTGCGCGTTTATGTCACAAGATTCAAATCGGAATATATTTTTAGACATGCGCACACTGCACGAGTTTCCCGCTGTTTCCTCATAATAACTATTCTCCTACACTAGTTCTTTATTTGTTTTAAACAGCAGACTTAATATTCCTCCATTTCTGGTCATAATTTGGAGATGATCGTATGAACCGTTTATATGTGCTTATATTGATCACACAGTAAAAATGTCCAGAACCAGTCGTTGTCCTGCTCCACACTATTTCTACGTCATTACGCTATGTCTACGTCATTACGCTATTTCTACATCATTACGCTATTTCTACATCATTACGCTATTTCTATGTCATTACGCTATTTCTACATTACGCTATTTCTATGTCATTACGCTATTTCTACGTCATTACGCTATTTCTACGTCATTACGCTATTTCTACGTCATTACGCTATTTCTACGTCACACTATTTCTACATCACGCTATTTCTACGTCATTACACTATTTCTACGTCATTACACTATTTCTACGTCATTACGCTATTTCTAAGTCATTACGCTATTTCTATGTCATTACGCCATTACGCTATTTCTACGTCATTGCGCTATTTCTACATCATTACGCTATTTCTACGACATTACGCTATTTCTACGTCATTACGCTATTTCTACGTCATTATGCCATTACGCTATTTCTACGTCATTACGCTATTTCTACGTCATTACGCTATTTCTACGTCATTACGCTATTTCTACATTACGCTATTTCTACGTCATTATGCTATTTCTACATCATTACACTATTTCTACATCATTACACTATTTCTACGTCATTACGCTATTTCCACCTCATTACACTATTTCTACATCATTACGCTATTTCCACATCATTACGCTATTTCCACCTCATTACACTATTTCTACATCATTACGCTATTTCTATGTCATTACGCTATTTCTACGTCATTACGCTATTTCTACGTCATTACGCTATTTCTACATTACGCTATTTCTACATTACGCTATTTCTACATTACGCTATTTCTACATTACGCTATTTCTACGTCATTACGCTATTTCTACATTACGCTATTTCTACATTACGCTATTTCTACATTACGCTATTTCTACGTCATTACATTATTTCTACATTACGCTATTTCTATGTCATTACCCTATTTCTACGTCATTACGCTATTTCTACGTCATTACACTATGTCTACATTACGCTATTTCTATGTCATTACGCTATTTCTACGTCATTACGCTATTTCTACGTCATTACACTATTTCTACATTACGCTATTTCTATGTCATTACGCTATTTCTACGTCATTACGCTATTTCTACGTCATTACACTATTTCTACATTACGCTATTTCTATGTCATTACGCTATTTCTACGTCATTACGCTATTTCTACATTACGCTATTTCTACATTACGCTATTTCTACATTACGCTATTTCTACATTACGCTATTTCTACGTCATTACATTATTTCTACATTACGCTATTTCTATGTCATTACGCTATTTCTACGTCATTACGCTATTTCTACGTCATTACGCTATTTCTACATTACGCTATTTCTACATTACGCTATTTCTACATTACGCTATTTCTACGTCATTACACTATTTCTACATTACGCTATTTCTATGTCATTACGCTATTTCTATGTCATTACGCTATTTCTACATTACGCTATTTCTACATTACGCTATTTCTACGTCACGCTATTTCTACGTCACGCTATTTCTACGTCACGCTATTTCTACGTCACGCTATTTCTACGTCATTACGCTATTTCTACGTCATTACGCTATTTCTACGTCATTATGCTATTTCTACATTACGCTATTTCTACGTCATTACGCTATTTCTACGTCATTACGCTATTTCTACATCATTACGCTATTTCTACGTCATTACGCTATTTCTACGTCATTACGCTATTTCTACATTACGCTATTTCTATGTCATTACGCTATTTCTACGTCATTACGCTATTTCTACATTACGCTATTTCTACATTACGCTATTTCTACATTACGCTATTTCTACATTACGCTATTTCTACGTCACGCTATTTCTATGTCATTACCCTATTTCTACGTCATTACGCTATTTCTACGTCATTACACTATTTCTACATCATTACGCTATTTCTATGTCATTACATTATTTCTACATTACGCTATTTCTATGTCATTACGCTATTTCTATGTCATTACGCTATTTCTACATTACGCTATTTCTACATTACGCTATTTCTACGTCACGCTATTTCTACGTCACGCTATTTCTACGTCGTCACGCTATTTCTACGTCATTACGCTATTTCTACGTCATTACGCTATTTCTACATTACGCTATTTCTACGTCATTACGCTATTTCTAAGTCATTACACTATTTCTATGTCATTACGCTATTTCTACGTCATTACGCTATTTCTAAGTCATTACACTATTTCTATGTCATTACGCTATTTCTACGTCATTACGCTATTTCTACGTCACGTTTACACTCACACACACACACACTATCACACACTCTCACCCACACACACTAAGGCGTTTACATGAAGGCTTTTCAGTGCGATTGAGCCGTCAAATTGATTTCTAATGGATTATTTGGTTGCATGTAAACGTAGCCATTGAGAGATTCGAGTTTCCCTCATGATGAGGAGTGTGTTGATGTGATTTGTTCCTCTAGAGCACAAGTACAGGTGGACCAAAGCAATGGGCACAGGTCAATGGAAAGGCAGTAGATCAAGATGGTAAAAATCTGTTTATTCCCATCTCAAATTATTTATTTTTTGAGTGATCCGATGTGGTTCGTTGCGATGTTTCACATTCGTCTGTGTGGCGTTCAGGTTTAAAGGTCTCAAGCCGACTGCAGCCCTTCTCTCACGAGGAATTTCCGACGCTGAAAGCAGCAGGAGAACAGGACAAGGTTGGCAAGGAAAGAAGCGTCTTCGATCCGTCGTATGGGCCCGGACCAAGCCTCCGCCCACAGAGTGAGTCCTCTCTACGTTTACATCATTACATGTTCACTAGAACAAGAAGGAATAGCCAATCACAGACATATCCGATGAGCGCGTGAACACAGCAGCCAATCAGAGGTGTTTATGATTCCGCTCAACAGTGCTCAAAGCCTCACATTTTTACAATTTCAGTATCGACTTGGTACCGAAGTCAGTACTTTTGACAACACTAGTGCCAGTGCATCACTGGTCAATCTCTGTGTTACTAGGTTTTTTTTATTTTTTTAAATTTTTTACTTTTTTCTTTTCTTTTTGCACTCAATGATGTGAATTGTAATGCCTGTCTAACGTGCTGGTGTTTTGTGTGTTTGTCAGACGTGTCGAGCTGGAGGGAGGGTGGTGGGAGGAACCTTCAGCCTCCAGCTCTGTGTTCTGCTTCTCCTGCCGACCCGGACACCAGGAGCATCGGCTCAGCTGAGGCCATCACTCCTCTTCCTCTTCCTCCTCTTCCTCCATCTTCTTCCTCATCACCCTCCTCCTCCTCTTCTACTGCTGCTGCCCCGTCTCCTGATGTGAAGGAGCCGTCGCTGAGACCCGTTCAGCCCGTTCAGACCCGCAGACCCGCCCCGTCAGCCCTCCAGTACCAGCACCACACCACCACCACATACCACGACATGCTGCCTGCCTTCGTAAGTCTACACACCTCATCATGATAGAAACGCTTTAAAGGTGCAGTGTGTGATGTTTAGCGGCATCTAGTGGTGAGGTTGTGAATTGCACCCAACAGAAGTTACGGTGGCCGACAGGAAGTGATGTCGTCGTCTGAGACAGCAGAGAGTAGCCAGTTCAGCAATGAGGATTCTTTACAAAGATAAATTAACTCGCTGACTTTAGCTGAAGCTTCTTATCACGAAGAACAACATAGTGACGAAACGCGTTTGTCCGTTCAGGGCCACCGTAGAAACATGTGGATGTAAGCGGACCCGCGGTGTGTGTAGAGAGAAATGCCTCATTCTAAAGTAATAAACACATAACGGTTCATTTTGTAAGGTAATGTTAGACCACCACCTTATGTATACACCACTGAAAACATAGTTATGTTTATGATATTGCATTTGTCAACAGATCCTCCTAAATATCACACACTGCACCTTTAATTTCAGTTGATGTTATTTGAGCAGGTCCTTAAAAGCCTATATAATATATTTTAATTCGATAATGTTTTATTTTATTTATTTTGTATTTTTAGGGGATATTATGGTACTAAATTATATTTACGCTGTATTTATAATCCATTTCTTCACTTTTTGAGCAAAGACCTGAACATTGTATTTCCAACTTAAACTGTGGGTAAATCTTGAATGCTTTAGAGCGACAGACCGAAGTTTGATCTCTTGTCAAAGACGACACTTGGCAGATTATTGCTGAAGTGAAAAAAAGTTTAAAAAAGTAAAAAGTTTATTATGAAAAATGTGCAAAAATGTTTTATAAGAAATATATATTTTCAAAAACATGTTTTACTCTAAAGCTGTGAGAGAATCAAAGCCATAAATCTAAATAAGGTGTGTTTGCTGTTGGTTCCTCAGATGTGCCCTAAAGAGACCCGTGATGCCCCGGGCTCCTCGGATCACGGCCCGACCGCAGTGGTGGCTCCCGTACGCTTTGATTCCCGGTTGATCTTCAGACCAGCGCCAGAACCTGTCAAGTAAGCCTTGCGCTAATCAGTAATCCTGTACAGTTGAGGACAGCTGGCTGAATATCAGGCTTGCTACGATAGTCGGTGTTGACTGTTACCAGTGTTCAGAAGCAGCACCGGTTACATCACTTGCCCACCGCGGCACCACCGATTTTAAACTGTTTTTTTAGTAATAAAATGATTTAGTTCAGTTAGAGAACAGACACTGCAATTAAAAACTGAAGGTGTCGGCTCAATAAACCGTGATTTGCACGAGAGTCGCTGCACAGATCAGCAGCAGGAGTCAGATTTCATTAATCAGGACCCAATATTTGGTGTAAAAGCGCCTATTTAAGCAAATTTGTAATTGTACTGTTTTGTTGTGTGTTTCATTTAGAATAATAGTAATGAACTCGCCATTCAAGCAATCCGCCCCTAAATTGGCGCTAATTTGAAAGTGAAACTAAAATGCGCACGTCCATTCATTGGAGTACTTGTAGGAAACTTGTAGTCAATGAATGCAAACTTCAGCATATTCTGAATCTCTAGCATTTAATAATAGGCTTCTAACCAACGTCCTCATGTGCAATGAGCAATATAATCCTTCAGACAAAAAAATAAACATTTTGCTGTAGCTCTAGAATGATGTACCAGCAGCTCTAATATATTCTGAATAATTAGTAACATACAAAGCTACTCTTATACACAAATAAATAATAAAGAGTCTAAGACTTATGACTTGAAATGTTTGCTGTGTACCACAATCAAAAACAGCTTAAAGTAAATGAACATCTGCAGAGCACAGTCAAAATATAACCCGTTGTTACAGACACGTCCGCGCTTCAGAGTTCTGCCTTTTGCGTTCCGTCAATATTACGTTATTAGGTTTTTTTTTTTTTTTTTTGAAAATCGATTTTTTTTGTACATGTGTGATTTGCTTTAGAGTCGCCCGCGCTACGCATCTGAGAATCTATTTTTTTTATTTTTTCACCCCTAGTGCTTACGCGTGCATTTTAGTTTCGCTTTCAAATGAGCGATTTTAAAAGCCGGTGCCGGTGATACCGGTATTACCAGTGTTCTCACACTTCGATTAACTGGTGGGAAAATATCCTCATCACATCCCCACTGTATAAATTCCTGCTTTTTTTCCCCCGCAGTGGTGATTTAAGGAGAGAAACCCGATTCCCACGAAACCCCCCGCGCCCTTCGACTCGCCCGATCCGACGCCCGGGAGACCGAGCGCCCCGTCCTGCCATCATCAACCCTGATGACCTGAAGGACCTCGATGAACTGGACAACGACTGTGAAGACGGCTGGGCGGGTGAGCGGCCGCTAGCTCTCTTTAGCTGAAGCAGGAGATGTGTGTGTCCACCAGTGCGCTCATGCTTAGGGCTGGGTATCGAGTTCAGTGTTGATTCACAAGCTTGCAGTTTGATGAAGCGTGCTGTGTGTATGATGTGCCCAAATCATGTGTCTGCGCCATTCAGAGACACAGAGACACGCAGAGCATTCATATTTAAATAGTCCTTTTGCCGTTTAATATTCTCACTTTGACGACATTTCATTTGAGAGAAACTATCACCACATCACAGAAGAAACTACACGGCAGCCCGTCTAAATAAATGTTTGGTTTAACTAAAGAAACTGCGATAGAGATGTAATACTCTTGTACAGTATAATGTACATCTTGATGTTAATGCTACTACTAATACTAATGATAATACAATTATATCTAATACTTACTTTCTTCCATGTTATAACTGCAGCAGTGAGCCTCTGCTGTGTTGCACTTGTTTGCCAAGAAATGAAAGGGCTTGTTTAATTTTCATTTGAATAAAAGATAGGGCTGAAACCATTAGTCGACATTGTCGACAACGTCGACAATAAAAAATAGTCGACAAATATCTTTGTTGTCGAGTAGTCGTTTGATCCCACGTGACCTAATGTAAGGGGCGGGCCTGCAATATCGCGATTTGACCGCTACGGCGCTGTAGCGCTAGAGTGTAATGCAGCCGTTACAAATGCTATTGCGGTAGAAGAAAACACAGCGCGAATTATGACGGAGTGCAAACGAATCCGAACTAGTAAGGTGTGTAAAGTTTCACAAAACTTCAAACCAAGAATGCTGTCGTGTGCAATACATGCAAGGCGGAACTTGCTTTTCACGGGAGCACAACATGCATGTTAAAACACTTAAAGAGGAAAAACCCGGCACGAGACGAGCCGGTGAGAGGTGAATATTCTCCAGCTGAAGCTAAATAACTAGCAGTAAATCTCTTTTTAGAGAATGCAATACTACTAATAATAGCAATAATATTAACAATAATAATATAATTACAGTAATGTGATGATTCATTTTTGCATAGAATAAAGCTTGATCGAGCTTAGGAGTCGGGGCTGTTTTTATTATTGTAGCTCTATTAGGTAACGTTATTACAGTCTTATCCCTTGCCTGTATTTTGTTACATATTCATGAAGACTTACAAAAGGAGATGTTATGAAGAATATCATGTCAGTTAATTTTTTATACTGTAAATTAAAAGGTGAATGAGTGTCTCTGTCAGCTCAGCTCAATTGTCATATCAATTTAAAAAAAAAAAAGATTCTTATAATAATTGTTTACAGTTTAAGTGTGTCTGACTGTAATCCAGCTGATAATTTTTTTTGTTTATTTTTTTCTATTGAAAGAGAACAGAATATTTAAACAATGCTTAGAGAGCATTTGTGTGTGATTTGAGTTGGACAGAAATCTGAAAACTTAAAGAGAATGACCTGTTTAGTTGGCTCAAAGTTCATTAAAACAACCATTTCAAAAGCTGAAGTGATTTTCTTTTTTTATATTATAGTTAGAATATGTAAAACTCAGTGTTTTAACTAATTGAAAAGGCTGAATAATCGTTCCAAACGTACTGATTAGTCGGCAAAATAATCGATGAATAGTCGATTAATCGTTCTAATAATCGTTAGATTAATCGATTATCAAAATAATCGTTTGTTGCAGCCCTAATAAAAGATAAATTAATGTTTTATTCCTTCATTTGATTACCAGAACAATTAAGATGCTCAACACAAAATTAAAAAAAACAATCACAGGGCCTATTATTGAATACAAATTAATGAAGTTATTTACAAATTAATATATTAAGTTGTTTTTATGGATTCAGTTAATTAGATGTGTTTTTGCTTAAACCGTTAAAATGGAATATAGACTAAATAAAACGTAAAGCCACAGAACTGGGTAAAAATAAAAAAGGAATTTGAAGAAGAAAAAAAACTTACATTTAATGTTTCATGATTTAAATTAATTACACATACTGTTTGATTAATACAATTTTATTTAACCATCCAGAAAAAAAAAGGAATCCAAAAGTTAAAATGGGAAAAATGGGATTAACTCGCATTAAACTATGCGTCTTGTAAAGTGTGCTAATCCTTAAATCTGTCTGCAATAACAGTTTAGCTTTCTTGTTTTGTTTTTCTTATCAGCCTCTGCTATAACATTATATGTTCATAAAATTGGTATAGAAAAAGCTATAGTTTAGGCACCGGTGTGGAAGTCACGGTATCGAGTGCTTTTGTGGGACTGGCAGCCCTGCTCACTGTGGTGTTTGTCCTTCAGGCCTCCATGAAGAAGTGGATTATAGCGAGAAGCTCAAATTCAGTGATGATGAGGAAGATCGCTCCCCATGTGTGAAGAACAAGATCTGGTGAGTTATCATTTGTTTTAATTAGTGATGCACCAAAAATATTTAAAAATATATATAAAAGTAGCAGATTAGAAAAGGAATAAACCCGGAATGTCATTGGGATCGAGCTCAGTCGGGTCGAGCTCAGTCGGGTCGAGCTCAGTCGGGGTCGAGCTCAGTCAGGGTCTGGCTCAGTCGGGTCGAGCTCAGTCGGGTCGAGCTCAGTCAGGGTCTGGCTCAGTCGGGTCGAGCTCAGTCAGGGTCTGGCTCAGTCGGGTCGAGCTCAGTCAGGGTCTGGCTCAGTCGGGTCGAGCTCAGTCGGGTCGAGCTCAGTCGGGGTCGGGCTCAGTCGGGTCGAGCTCAGTCGGGGTCGGGCTCAGTCGGGGTCGGGCTCAGTCGGGTCGAGCTCAGTCGGGGTCGGGCTCGGTCGGGGTCGGGCTCAGTCGGGTCGAGCTCAGTCGGGGTCGGGCTCGGTCGGGGTCGGGCTCAGTCGGGTCGAGCTCAGTCGGGTCGAGCTCAGTCAGGGTCTGGCTCAGTCGGGTCGAGCTCAGTCAGGGTCTGGCTCAGTCGGGTCGAGCTCAGTCAGGGTCTGGCTCAGTCGGGTCGAGCTCAGTCGGGTCGAGCTCAGTCGGGGTCGGGCTCAGTCGGGTCGAGCTCAGTCGGGGTCGGGCTCAGTCGGGGTCGGGCTCAGTCGGGGTCGGGCTCGGTCGGGGTCGGGGTCGGTCGGGGTCGGGCTCAGTCGGGGTCGGGCTCAGTCGGGGTCGGGCTCAGTCGGGGTCGGGCTCAGTCGGGGTCGGGCTCAGTCGGGTCGAGCTCAGTCGGGTCGGGCTCAGTCGGGGTCGGGCTCAGTCGGGGTCGGGCTCAGTCGGGGTCGGGCTCAGTCGGGGTCGAGCTCAGTCGGGTCGAGCTCAGTCGGGTCGAGCTCAGTCGGATCGATTAAGGCGTTTACGTGAAGGCTTTTCAGTCCGATTGAGCCGTCAGTCCCATGACTAACGGATGATTTGGTAGCATGTAGCCGTAGCCAGTGTTAGTGGACCAGCGGCTGTAGTTGTTGGGATTGAAGCCGGTTCTGCTCTTGTGTGTTGCAGGGATGACTGGGACCACCATCATGATCCTCACTCCTCTCAGAGCTCTGGTGACGTGGCGTTCCCTCACGACACTGAGGAGGATCCGTACTCCCGCCAGCCGGAGACGCTATCCTCCAGAAAGGCCAACGGGAGACTCTCCTCTGCAGAGGCGCAGGTAACACAGGCCATTCCCCCGAGATCTCTCATGATAGTCAAGGGTTCTTCCAACTGTGTTTAAATGAGGAACGTTTTCTCTCTGTCCTTTAGGGATGAGCACGAATATTCGCCTCTGAAATTAGGATTCGAAAAATAAAATACTATTAGAATTTTACTCTGTTGCTTTGAGTCCATGATAAATCCCAAGCACTAACTCAGCTATAGTTAAGTGCACTGGGTGGCGCTGTGGAGCGTGTTTAACAAGTGGATGGTATTTGATCACATAATGTCGTCGTGAAGTTTGGAATTACTTGCGTTAGATGAAAATATTACAAAATGGAATTACTTTTAATGAAATTAATGAATGAAACTGATTAATTAATATCAGCACCACAATGAGAAATCACATGAAATCTAAACAGCAGTCGAATGATGAAAGACAGCTGTCAATCACTGCAGGGCGGCGCAGATGTACCGCGAGTGAGCCGAGAGGATAGCTTGATAGCAAAATGATTTTGATGCATATACTTCCTTTAAGTTTCGTCGGGCGAGACGGGTTTGAGAACAGAAAACCCAAAGTGCTGTTAGAGACGCTGAAGACCCCGGCGGATCACGATCTGCTCCCGTGTAAATGAACACAGAGCGGCGCTTCACTCTGAAACATGCATTCATCACTCAGATGTTAATGTTCTCCGGTCCTTTAAATCCCCCCTTAGTCAATAAGTTTATCTCTTCTTAACTCATCTCTGATCACCAAAATGACATATTTAAACGTTTTTTTATGTTTAATTCTTCATGCCTTGTAACTCGACACCCTTGCCTCATTTAGTATGCGTGGCTCTATGAATATGCAAATGAGCCCCGCCTCCACTCACTCACTCAGCTCAGAGATCCACTGGTTGACGATCACACGTTGATCTGATTGGTTACAAGGTAGTTTGTGACGTCAGAAACACCAGCGATTTCAAAGCGTGTGTTTGAGACTGTCTTTGGTTCACTGCAGTTTTAAGGAGGAAATACTCAGCAATGGTGTCGACTTATGAACTTACACAGGCTTTGTCTTAAAGCTTATTAAGAACGGTGTGAACAGCGAGTCCGCGGAGGAGCAGGAGGAAGCGCAGAGACCGGCTCCTCCTCGAGGGAAGTTCGTCTCCGCCGATCTCTCAGCCGTGGAACGAGCTCGCAGACGCCGGGAAGAGGAGGAGCGGAGAGCGCGTGAGGAGAGACTGGCAGCCTGTGCCGAGAAACTCAAAAAACTGGATGAGAAATTCGGCAAACCTGAGAAACCCTCGCGCCCTGCAGAGACGCTGAGAGAAGCCGACAGCAAGGAGATGCTAACGCAGTCGCCAGGTCGGAGGTCATCCAAACCCCACCAGGAGGGCTGGCAGTACGCCACTAAAGGTACACTAGTTCATTACTGTGTGAGACGATGTGGTGCTAAACCGACAGCCAATCGCGTGCCTCGTATTCACCTGCTTTTGGACACTCGGGGAAACACGACGCATTGAATATTAACGTTGTTTGGGGGGAAAAAGGTCAAATGGTGACAAAACATGACAATTCATTCTTACCTTTTGGCAGTTTTGTTCTCATCCAATAATATCACTGCGGTCAAATCTATAATATTACTGAAATGACAACTTTGCAACAGGAACTCATGCTAACTATTTTCACTGCAAAAATGTTTTCTTGCTCAGTATTTTTGTCTTGTTTCCAGTCCAAATATCTAAAAGTTCTTAAGTCAAGATGTATTTACTAAAGTAGTAAATGCCATACGATATTATGTCTTGTTTTCTGGGGAAATAAATGAAAATTAAGTGATTTGTTGCTTAAAGAAAATGCTTGTTTTAAGCAAAAACTCACTTAATTTAGATTTATTTCCCCAGAAAACAAGACATAATATCGTATGGCATTTACTACTTTAGTAAATACATCTTGACTTTTAGATATGTGGACTAGAAACAAGACAAAAATACCAAGTAAGAAAAGTGTTTCTTGCATTAAGAGTGTTTTATGCTTCAATCACTTCATCTCATTGAATGCAGAAGTGCTGGACACACCAGCCGAGTCCTCCAGTCAGGATTACAAAGATGAAGGTTGTAATTACCACAACGAAGACGATGCTCCTGAGTCCACTTCTCCTCTCCCAGATTACGGCCGGCACCAGAAACCCGTTCCGCCCCGGTTCCAGAAGCAGCACCAGGTGAGCTTTACCCACAATCCTGTGTAGAGTAAGAGTTAAAGGAGCTGTTCACTTCAGAATTACAATTTCCTGATAATTCACTCTGAAGAAATAAAGACATGAACATCTTGGATGACGAGGGGGAGAGTGAATTATCAGGAAACTTTTATTCTGAAGTGAACTGCTCCTTTAATTGAGTTGTTGCCATGGAAATAGCCTTAGATGCTGACATGGCATTAAATACCTGCATCCATCCGTCCAGGATCCGGTGTATAAGATGGCCCCGTGGCAGCAGTCGAGCTCGGCGCACACACACACACAGAGAGGCTTTTACCCGCCTCACGTGCTGGGCTTCGACCCGCGCTGGATGATGATGCCTCCCTACATGGACCCCCGCATGGCTCAGGGGTGCTCCCCGGTGGACTTCTACACTCCTGGGGTTCACTCCTCCGGTAAACACACGCTGTCACTCAGAGATATGATCAAACCTAAAGAGCATTAATCTTCACACTCTTGACGAGCGCACACATTTGGGATTCGCAAACCTTTTACCCGTTGACATCAGATATTAATTTGAGTTAACCCGCTGTTATTTTTTGGATCAATTGAGATACTAATTTAGTTGTTTTTTTTTTTAACATTTGATCAATTATTTCAGTTTAAGTTATTTTAGTATATCAGTTAAATGAAAATGAGAAATGTTGCCTTGACAAATAGTTGAAGTTGAAGTTTTTTGGGTTTTTTTTCTAAATTATTTAATTGAAAATTTGCAGTCTTTTTGATCATTTTCAAATGATTTGGTTATAGTTTAAGGATGCAAGATATGACAAAGTAGCCTAATCACTATAAGAATTCATTTTGTCATGTCATTGATTTGCGATTTGAACTGCGACTACAAACATTGTCTCATAAAGTCTCTTATTGCTGCTGCTTAAATATGTAGGCAAAAAGAATATCCTGCTTTTAACTCTAATTATTAAAAAAATACTATTATAATACATTTGTACTTTTAAATAAATGAATATATGATGATAATTTTACACAAGTTACAAGTATATCTCACTTTCAAATAACAACCCCCAAGCTTTTATTTTGGTGGAAAACTATAGACGGTTTAGTTGACAAAAGGTTAATAAGCTGCTCTTCTCCACAAAAATGTTGTAAATTCTGTGTTTGTGGTCCTGATGATGATTGTGTGGAGCAGAACCGATGGAGTCGTCTCGAGACCCTGGTCATGAGCTGCTCGTGTGGAAGTGAACACAGCGCTGCGCTCCACTCTGAAATCAATCGCAGTCTTTTGCGAATTGATAATTTCACTAAAGCCATATCACAGTTTCAACCTTATTTTGATTTGATTTTGTTTATTTATTTTAGTTTGACCATTTTATGATTTAATTATGGTAAAACACGGCTTCAAGGGGCTTATTGGTTTAATAAAAGTTACTCCATAAAAATATTCATTGTAATATTTATTTTATTCATAAAATAAACACCAGCAACAAAAAATATAACGTTATAACACATTTATTCCTCCACCAAGCAACACATGCCGCAACAGAGCATCACAAACGCCAGCTGCGCAGTAACACTAATGTAATGCACTCACAGGTGTGTGTTTGAGTCATTTACAGCGGCTTCGAGCGCGGCTCAACCAATCAGAATCAAGGACCGGAACTATCCGCTTTATAACATGCCGCCTTTTCTTCAGCACATGATATTTATATTGTGATAATAATTTAACTTATTTTATTTGAAAGGTCTGGTGAAGCCCGTCATTCAGCAGGATCACCTGAACAGCCCTGGTTCCACCTCTGACGAAGGCTGCCATCCCAGCATGCATCAGGAGAGGAGGGCACCATCCACTGAGCCCTACCAAGTGTGGAACCAAGACAGCTACTCGTCAGCGCGCAGTTTCACGCCGCCCTACCAGAGACAGCACGAGAGCGACGAACGGGACGACCGGTCCTGCTCCCGACACGACTCCTACGAAGACCGAGGTCACGATCGCACGGAGAGTCCAGCGGAGGAACTGAACAATCAAGGTGGAACCCATGAAGGGCCTTTAATTCTTAGCAGAACCCATCCTGGAGATCCCGAACACAGAGACGTGTCCTCCGTTAGACACCAGAAGGAGCCCGCAGAGTCCCGTGACGAGGCCTTCGACACCAAGGAGAAGAGCTACGACTCTGATTTCTGGAGGAAAGAGGCTAGTGTGAGGAAAGACGGAGGCTGTCAGGCCCAGTGGTCCGATCACGGGTCGAGCAGCAGCAGTAGCATTAGCATTAGCCAGCCGTCGGAGTCCAGCGGGAGAACGCTCAGGAGGACCGGACCCATCAAGAAACCGGTGCTGAAGCCGTTGAAGGTTCGCTTCAATTCACATTTATTTGTATAGCGCTTTTTGTGTGTGTACTGAGTATAATTATGTTGTAGATATAAATACACACACATGCATGTTTATACAGTATTTAAGAATTTTTATTTATACATAAAATATTCACATACATTATGCAAATATTTCTTACATGTATACATGCATGTGTGTGTATTTATATCTACAAAATAATTATACTCAGTACACACACACATATATAAACACAAACTTTTATTTTGGATGCAAATAATCGTTGCGTGTAATTGTATATTTAAGTACTGAGTAATATTAAGCAACTACATGTACTTACTATAGGGTTAGGGTAGGATTGGGGTTTGGTTGAGGGTTAGTTGCATGTAATTATGCATAATTTACTGTTATTACTATAGTAAGTACATGTAACAAGGACACTGTAAAATAAAGTGTTACCGATTATCAGAGGAAACTGTCCAAGTTATGCATTTCAGAAATGTACATCTACAAAATCACAGTTAGTGAAAAATGTATTAATGTAAACAATGTAATAATTTAATGCAGAAACAATGAGCTCACTGAAGTAATGAATACTTGTTTCTTGACTGATAAAGGTTGAGGACAAGGAGAACGAGAAACCCAAATCTGAGCCTGAGGAGAAGCCCGTCCCATACAGACTAGAGAAGGAAGTGGTCACTAACGTCTACGACCTGAAAAAAGATGCCCCGCTTGTGTCTAACAGGCACTCAGCTCCACCGCCCGCTGCTTCTCCCGAGGAAAAACAAGCGGATGCTCCGAAGTTAGAGAAAACTAGCAATCTGCATGAAGAGTTACACAAGGAGAGCTGCTGGGATACCGTCAAGCCTCAGTCTGTGGACTCCTCTGACGGCAGAGACGCTCCACGCCGCAACAACTGGATATTCATCGACGAAGAGCAGGCGTTCGCCGGGGCGAGAGGAACTGGTCGTGGACGTAGCCGCGGGTTTAGAGAGTTTAGCTCTCGCGGTGGCGCTCGTGGCGGACGAGGCGACGCGACCAGAGGAGGCTATAACAACACGACAGGAGCGCAGAGACCAGCACGTGGACGTGGCTCTCGGGATTTCAGGAGCGAAGATCTTCAACGAGGAAAACCCCGTCGACGCAACGTTAGCGAGACGCACAGCGAAGCCTCGGAGTACGAAGAGCTTCCCAAACGTCCACGGCAAAAGGTCGCCGAGAACGGAGAGGCTTCGTACGCGCCACCCGGAGAGGTTAAACGAGCCGATCGGGAGTCGTGGAGATCCAACAAGGTGTACACCGACGAGCAAAGCGGGAACGGTGACAAGGCGAAATCAACAAGAGTGTTTGGAAGGTCGTTACCGCCTCGACTTAACGCGGGATACAACCGCGGATTCGTCTCGAGGGATATTTCAACATGGAGAGGAAGAGGAGCTCAGTTTGGGAGCGGATCCGTGCAGGAGAACGGATACAACTTTGGCACGGACTCCTATTCGAAACGCTCGTCAGAACGCGACCCGCTAAAATACCCGCCTAAATTCACCAGTTCTTTTGTAGAGAATGGCGTCGAGGATCGAGAGGGAGGCTACTATATTGATAACGATAACCCCGATAACCGGCCAATGAGACGCCGGCGTCCGCCTCGCCAAGATAAACCGCCACGGTTCCGCCGACTACGCCAAGAACGTGAAGGAGGAGGGCAATGGAACGGCGAAGAATATGTGAACGGAGACTTTGCTAATCAGTGGCCGGGTCGGCCCAAGGAAGAGCACTGGCCGAATCACTATCCTGGAGGACGACCGCAGGAGATCACGGGTCAGAGTCAAGCCGAGGATTGGGAAACCGGCTCTGAGAACAGTGATTTCAGCGACTGGAGGGAGAAACGCGGGCCTCATGGCGACTCGCTCGCTGACGCGGGTCACGGGGAACCCGGCTCTGAGAAGAGAGAGCTCTCCAAACGGAGCTTTTCCAGCCAGAGACCAGTGGTCGAGAGGCAGAACCGGAAGAGTGAAGTGTGTGTAATGGAAAACAATAAGATGACCCGCTCGACAGACACACAGTCCGGTGGAGGATCCTCTGGGAGAAACGAGAGCTGGCAGAACGGTGTTGCTTGCAACAGCAAACGGTACGTTTCTTTAGAACATGTGCTTGGTGAGATATAACCAGTACCACTAATGCTGTGTTGGGGAAGTCCCCCTGTAGTCAATAATTTTATCTCTTAAAACTCATCTTTGATCACCAAAATGACATTTATATGTTTTTTCCTTGAAAAAATGTCTTAAAATATCTTGAATGTAACCCGACACCCTCGCCTCATTTAGTATTTGCAGTTCTATGAATATGCAAATGAGCCCCGCCTCCACTCACTCACTCAGCTCAGAGATCCACTGGTTGACGATCACACGTTGATCTGATTGGTTACAAGGTAGTTTGTGACGTCAGAAACACCAGCGATTTCAAAGCGTGTGTTTGAGACTGTCTTTGGTTCACTGCAGTTTTAAGGAGGAAATACTCAGCAATGGTGTCGACTTGAACTTACACATGCTTTGTCTTAAAGCAGATTAAAAACACCACATAGACACATAAACAACATTAAAAACTGGATTTACACCACAGGGGGACTTTAAGTAATGCGTTAAAATATTGCGTCACTCCCTAAAAAAATTAAGTAAATGTTACTTGCATTACTTTCCGTAAAAGGTACCTTACATTATTTTTGATTTATTAGTCGACTAGAAGAGACATAATTAACCAAATTGCACATTTGCCTCACTGACACAGTATATGTCTATAGAAAGCTTGAATTGTGTACTTTTAAATAAACCAATTCAGAAAACAATATTCTCAGATTATACAGTAAATAAATCAAATATTAATGCGTCAATTTAAAGTAATGCTTTACTTTACTCGTTATATCAAAGCAGTAATCTAATTATGTAATTCATGTAAATTGTAAAGCTTTATTTTACTCGTTATATCAGAGAAGTAATCTGCTTACGTAATTCATGTTACTTGTAATGTGTTACTTGTTACATAAAGTAATCTATGTAACAAGTAACATGAGTTATGTAAGATTACTTTTTTTGTGTAACATGAATGACGTAATCAGTTACTGGTGATTGTGGTACTTGTTGCATTAAAAAAAGTAATCTGATAACGTAACGTAACGCACTGCACTGTAAGCGTTAGCCCCAACACTAATGATGAAATTCACATTATGAATGTCTCTTAATTCACTTCAGAGGTCCAGAAGAGTCGGTCCCCGGCCTGAGCTCGGCATCTGTGTACGGTGTGGAGCAGAACGACGACACCAGCGCCGCTGAAGCCACGGGGAAGATCATAGAGAAGGACATGAAACCCAGAAACATGAAGGGGGACATGACAGAACAACTGTCCCAATATGACCTGAACACTTACTCAAGTAAGCCACAAAACATGTTTAATGATAGAAGCGCCTTTCCAATACTGAAGAATTAACAAACCACTGAGACAGAGTAAAACTCTAGAGACTATATAGCCACAGTGCAAACGTTCAGTAATGTTCAATAACATCAGTGTAGTTAGTAGTGTGTTGAAACCGGTGGTTATGGTAAGGAGCACACTCGAAGTGCTAGTGCTAACCAATCAGAGCACAGTGTGCTTTTCAGAAGGAGGGGCTTCATAGAGATGTCATTTTGTGTTTCCTCTCAGTTGAAAGTGATTCAGGAGCATCTGTACCCAGTCCAGAGGTTTACCAGGACGCTCTGTCCAAAAAACAGCGCCGCCCGCAGGATGAAGACCGCAGGAGGAAAGATCAGGGTCCTCCGGTGAGTAATCCAGAGTGCATCTGAAAGATGATCACAGCTTAGTTATTTAAAGGTGCTGTATTTTACTTTTTTTACTCTACTAAAGCATAAAAATACCATAATGTTTGCAGATATTTCGTACAAGGTGCCTAAAGTACTTTAAGTGCTTGAATTTGACTTTTTGAAATGTAAGTCCTGGAAAAACCTTGAAAACAGCCATATTACAAGAGGTACTTAAAGTGCTTGACTTATTTAAATACAAAATATATGTATATATGAATAAATACGTTGTATTTTGGATACCTTATATCTGTAATTTGAGTTTTTTTTTAAAAAATAAGTGCGATCTGTGGTTGTAGTCCTTGAAAACCAAAAAAGTAGTGCTTTAAAAGTCCTGGAATTTCTTTTGACCGTGTCTGTACGAAGGAAACATGCCAAGTTCACATACTCGTTTCTCTGATAAACACTTCTACAGTTATTTTACTTATTATTTCACACGTTCCGTGTTGTCAGTTGGTTTTGGTTTTGGTCTGTGTGACTCCGCCCACTGCCAGTTCAGCCAATGGTGTTTCGACACCCCGGGATGCCAGTTGGCGGGAAACACAGCGTATTGCAGCTTTGGAAACGAGCAAACAAACTTGGTCAGAGATTGCAGATTCCACACAACCTAAAAACCCTCGATATCCATCTAAAAATCTCTATGAACGAGAGTATTTTAAAACGCAGATAAATCAACTCCTCAACGTATGCAAGTACGTACACAAGTCTCTGTGTCGTTCTGTCGCGTGTCCTCAAAGTGGCAACCCGTGTGAGCATCGAGTCTAAGGAGGCGGGGAAACAACGATCTCTGATATTTTGAATTTGGGCTGCAGTACCTATTTTTGACCACTAGCTGTCATTCTTACAGACTGCACCTTTAAAACTGCATGAAGTACCACTTGACTGGATATTGAAGGTAATTTGCTTGTGCCCCTAAAGGGTTCGGTGAAGAACAGAACAATTGCTTCGAAAATGCCTCCCCGTTTTGCCAAGAAGCAGGGCAGCATGTCCATCGAGCAACCCGAAGACACACTCTCCGCCAACAACCTGGGAACTGAGATCTGGGAGACGAACAGCACAGGTGAAGCACAGCTGAAAATAGTGTGACTGTAATAAAGTTGATGACTAGCTCATATGATTCTTAATGGCTTTGTTGTTCCTCCTGAAGCTCTGACTGTCCAGTCGTCAGGTGGAGACTCGTGGACGAAGCAGGTTTCCTACACGGGAAGCGAACCCAATTCAGAGGTGCAGGTCTTTCCACTTGATGAAAAGCTCTGGGTAGTTTTGTAGGGCTGGGTTGTTGATATATTGAATACCAAGAATCGGATTAGCGATTAAATGTAAGGATTAGCACACTTTACAAGATACCTACTTTTCCGTGAGTTAATTCTGTTTATCCCGTTTTAACTTTTCTGGATTACATTTATTCTTTTATTTTCTGTTTTAATTTTTCTGGATTTGTTTTAATAATAATTGTATTAAGATGTACAAGATTAATATATTTCTATTGCAGTTTCTCAAAGGTAAACCAAGCTTTTATTTTGACGGGTTGCCGCGGAGACCTTCTTCTGTAAGCTGATGATCGTTTCTCTCAAATTAAATGTTGTCCAACATGTTGTCAGCCCTTGATTTGGCCATTTTTAATACTCGATGGGTCGGTGCCTTAAAGTATTCAACACCCAACCCTAATCGATCATCAAGGATCGTTTACAGCTTAGATATTTTCCTTTTAAGACTGACATTGTTTTGGAAATAATCGAGATTGGAATAGAATCAAATGGGTTTGAGAATTGACACCAAACGAGGAAATTTGTATCAAAGCCCAGCCCTACACTTTTGCATACAGCATCCCTCATTCGCTGAGCCGATCCCGAGACTAACGCCCCACTGTCCTGTCCTGCAGGACTCAGACGCCGGGCCCGAGCAGAGCAAAGAACACAAGCCCGGGCCCATCGGCAACGAGCGCTCGCTGAAGAACCGCAAGGGCTCCGAGGGCCTGGAGCGCCTCGAGGGACCCATAACCCCCGTCAACGGAGTGGACCTTCACGTGGACGGTGTTCTTCCAGTGCCGCCCATCGAGTTCGGCGTCAGCGCCAAGGATTCGGACTTCAGCCTCCCTCCCGGATCCACACCGGTTCCCGTGTCCAACCCCGTCACCAAGCTCCAGGACGCGCTCGCTGGGAATGTGCGTACATGAGCTCCTAGTAGGGGTGTGCGATAAACAGTCAAACCAAACATTAATCAGACACTGGATGTCATTTTTTATATTTTTTTACTAGTGTGCAGGACACTATAGTTCATTTATGTAAGTGAGGAGAGCAAAATAAACTAAACTGTGACATTATACCCAAAAATGAGACATTTGTGAGACAGTCTAACAGAAGGATGGACAATATCGCACACCCCTAGCTCCTAAAGCAGTGCCTACCTTGTGTAAAGAAGCGTTGAGCGTTTATACTGTCATTGTTGTGTGTTCACAGGCGGGCCTGACTCAAGCCATCCCGATGCTCCGGAGAGACCATCTTCAGCCGGGAATAAACCTCAATCCCATCAGCTTCCCGAGCGCTGACCTCACACTCAAGGTAACGCTGACCGAATATCGTCCTCCCGAATGCTCGTGCCCATCCCTAACATGTTCCTCATCAGCGTCTCTCTGTGGCCCTCAGATGGAGTCGGCTCGTAAGGCGTGGGAAAACTCCCAGGCTCTCCCGGAGCAGGGCTCCCCGGGATCGGGATCGGGAGCTCAGCCGGCCTGCAGCGTGGGCTCCTCCGTCAGCTACAGCTCCTTCGGTGGCGTGTCCATGCCACCCATGCCCGTGGCGTCTGTGGCTCCGTCTGTCTCCATGCAAGGTAGTGTTAAAAGTGTTAGTGGTGAAAAATATTCGTTGACGACCTTTTCTTCCATGACTAAGATGAGGCGATAACGAGGCGTTGCTCATTATCACTTAAAGAGGCATGCACTGAACGGGTCGCTGTGAACAAATCTATGATCAAATCTATGCATATATCGAATTGAAATTTGATTCAAAATCGAGAATCAAACAATCAAAATCTACTTTGAAAAATCAAAAGAAAACTTGACTGAATGAAGACAGGGCAAGGTTGACTAAATGTGATAAAAACTAAAAAGTACATTTGACACAGGACTAAGACTAAATGTAAAAATAGCGGACAAAATTAACACTAATGCAAGTTCTGCCGTCTCGTTCGTCTCTCGGACTCTGTGTCGCGTGCAGTGATTGAGTACGGCTCTAAATACTGTGGTGTGTGTGTGTTACAGGCAGTCATATCCCTCCTCTGTATCTGGATGGTCATGTGTTTTCCAGTCAGCCGCGGCTCGTGCCGCCCTTGACTCAGCAGCCGAGCTACCAGCAGGTACGTGTTGGCACCTCAGATATCAGGCGTCTGCAATTACACTAAAGGCCTTTTACTCACTAAAAGTAATCTGATGACGCAGTTCATGTTACTTGTAACGTTACTTGTTACATAAAGTAATCGGATTACGTAATTCATGTTACTTGTAATGTGTTACCTGTTACTTAAAGTAATCTGATTACGCAGTTCATGTTACTTGTAACGTTACTTGTTACATAAAGTAATCTGATTACGCAGTTCGTGTTACTTGCAACATTACTTGTTACATAAAGTAATCGGATTACGTAATTCATGTTACTTGCAACGTTACTTGTTACATAAAGTAATCGGATTACGTAATTCATGTTACTTGTAACGTTACTTGTTACATAAAGTAATCGGATTACGTAATTCATGTTACTTGTAACGTTACTTGTTACATAAAGTAATCTGATTACATAATTCGTGTTACTTGCAACATTACTTGTTACATAAAGTAATCTGATTACGCAGTTCATGTTACTTGGAACGTTACTTGTTACATAAAGTAATCTGATTACGCAGTTCATGTTACTTGCAACATTACTTGTTACATAAAGTAATCGGATTACGTAATTCATGTTACTTGTTACATAAAGTAAACGGATTACGTAATTCATGTTACTTGTAACGTTACTTGTTACATAAAGTAATCGGATTACGTAATTCGTGTTACTTGCAACGTTACTTGTTACATAAAGTAATCGGATTACGTAATTCATGTTACTTGTAACGTTACTTGTTACATAAAGTAATCGGATTACATAATTCGTGTTACTTGTAACGTTACTTGTTACATAAAGTAATCGGATTACGTAATTCATGTTACTTGTAATGTGTTACCTGTTACTTAAAGTAATCTGATTACACAGTTCATGTTACTTGTAACGTTACTTGTTACATAAAGTAATCGGATTACGTAATTCATGTTACTTGTAATGTGTTACCTGTTACTTAAAGTAATCTGATTACACAGTTCATGTTACTTGTAACGTTACTTGTTACATAAAGTAATCTGATTACATAATTTGTGTTACTTGTAACGTTACTTGTTACATAAAGTAATCTGATTACGCAGTTCATGTTACTTCTAATCTTACTTGTTACATAAAAAAAAGTCTAAACTATCAATCAGATGACAGAAGGACTGTAGTAGATTGTTACACAGCAATGATTTTGCTCATGTTGATCATTTAGAGGCCTTAGATATGCATCAAATATGATACAGTAGTCTTTATAGGGTTGATTCATGGTGTGTGTGTGTGTGTTCAGGCCACCGCTCAGCAGATCCCCATCTCTCTGCACACGTCTCTGCAGGCTCAGGCTCAGCTGGGTCTACGAGGAGCTCTGCCCGTCTCTCAGTCCCAGGAGATGTTCAGCTCCATGCCTCCCTTCAGGTAATCACTCGCCACAGGAACTACCGCTACTCTTCTTCACTTTCCATTAGGGTTGGGAATCGAAAATCAGTTACAATTCTGGAATCGAATAGTTAAGGGTCGGGAATCAGATACTTGTAATAAAATTTCGGTTCCTCTTATCGGTTCCTTTGTGAGCATTTCAATATGACTTTAAACCATTCAAGCGCGAGAGACTCTGTTTTCTGTCTTCATGTGTATCAGTATATTGGGCAACTCTTAAAGTGACAGCAGCCTAATATTCCTGTTGCCGTCTCTTTAATAATAGGGAACGTAATTAGGGATCGGTAAGCAGAATCGAAATCGGAATCTTTAAAATTCAAACGATACCCAAACCCACTTTCCCACTTTGTGTACGCAGTCGTCATCATAAAGACTTGGTGAAAACAACTGATAAATTTGACTGCTTGCATCAATAACTATAATGTGCACTAAAAGCACAACTTTTTTAGTACTGGGCATTGACAGATTCCACGATTTGATTTCGATTTACAACTGTCAATCATGGCAGTTTCGGGAGTCAATCATGGAATGACAGTGTAGTGGATTCACTGCCACATTAAAATACGGTCGTCACTCCTGACATTTTGCCCATGCATTTTAAACTGAATAGACCTTATTCAGAGCAGCACCATGAGCGTTATGAGAGCGAGGCTGTGTGGGAGAGACTGTATAAAGCTCATATATCATCTATTTTCACTTAATTTTCATCTGCTGAAATTTCTTGGAAAGATATTGATTTTTCGTCAACAGAACAATCCAAAAATACATTAAAATAACATTACCACTCACTGAAGAGATCATTTGTCATTTGAGGTTGTTAAGGATGGAATTTAACTAGAACACGTTCTCTCCCCTTTTTTTTTTTTGGGTAAAATGGGGAAAAATTATACTTTGAAACAATTTAACAAATCTGGAGAACAATATATATTTAAAACACGTTAGGTAATTGTACAAATTTGTATTTGTAAAGGCACTGTGATTGTTTGACACATATGATTGTACTCGCATGAATGATAAACACAAAATAACAACAAAATCAAAGATGGCGCTGCTTGAATAGATTCTGAACCCAAACGCCTCTGATTGGCTGTCGTGTTCATTGGTTCCAATCCTGTTCTGTTGAATCTGTTGCAGGTCTCAGGTGTACATGCACCCGAACCTGTCTCAGCCCAGTCCCATGGTGCTCTCTGGCGGAGCGCCCCTCAAAGGGCCGTACTCCGCCTTCCCCGGCATGCAGCCGTCAGAGATGGTGAAGCAGCCGTCAGGATCCCATTACCAGCCCATGAGCGGCAGCCAGCAGCTCGTGTACGACGGCAACATGAACCAGCCGGGCATGAGCACATCTCAGCTCATGGACTCACAGCTCATACAGGCAAGAGCCCTGCAGCGCACACACACACACACACACACACACACACACACACACACGGGCTCATGAACCAGGCTGCTGGGATGAGCATGTCTAAGCTACTTTTGTACTACTAGTGCAAAATAGATTTATTAAAGGAAATGGGGGTGAAATCGTAAGATTCTAATATAAATACACACCTGCACCAGAATGTATCCAGTTGTCATTAACACAGACAAAATTATAATCAAAATAAATGTGACCCTGGACCCTAAAACCAGTCACATAGGTCAATTTTTTTAATTTTTTTTTTTTAGATTTATACATCATCTGACTAAATAAGCTTTCCAGTGATGTGTGGTTTGTTAGGATAGGGCAATATTTGGCTGAGATACAACTATTGAGCATCTGGAATCTGAGGGAGCAAAAAAATCGAAACATTGAGAAAATCTCCTTTAAAGTGGTGGATTTATGTTGGCGATTGTGCTGCATTCACTCACACAAATACATGTTTGATATATTTACGGTACAATATTTACAAAATATCTTCATAGAACATGATCTTTATATCCTCATGATTTTTGGTATAAAATAAAAATGGATACATTGAACATACAAATATACCCGTGCGTCACAAATGCCCATAAGGTCTCGCAAGAGTTAAGGTCTATTGACTGTGTGTGTGTGTTCAGGTGACGATGCCCATGCCCGGGTCTCAGCTGCGCTACGGCTCGGCCCAGCAGCACCTCATTCTGCCCCAGTCCATCCAGCTCCAGCAGAACCAGAACCTGTCCGTAGGAGCTCCCCGTCGCATGATGCCTCCCGGGTCTCAGCCGCCCATCATGAGCAGCAGAGAGGTGAGAGAGCAAGGGCTGCTGGGAAACATCAGGATTCTTCAGAATGCATGTACTAGAGCTGCACGATTAATCGCCATTTTGAAATCGCAAAGGCTGAGATCATTAGTTATGCTCGTCAGTGATGATCGGCTCAGGAAACGCTGAGTTTGAGTCGCTTCTAATGTGCATTTGAAAAACGAACGTGCGTCAAACATAAGCATTTATGAACATCTTGTCTGACAAAAGACAATATTTAATAACATGCTTTTACTCCAGACTCGCTTCATGAGGAAACTTTACTGTATGTAAACATCCCTCAGTGTTCGATGTCTTCCTGTGTGTTATTTACTCTGTTTGTTCTGCAGCCTTCCCAGATGGACATGAAAGGATTTCAGTTTTCTGATAAGCCCAATCACTCGCCTGGAATCCCCAGCGGCTCCTACAGGTGAACACCTCACACACTCCACCTGCAGTACAATGGCCTGAGGTCACACACCTTCAGAAGGCCTCGTACACACTATGCTAAATCCTCACCTTTTAGTGCTTAATCCTGTTCTGTACGCCCAGAGTTCAGACACACACCTTAAGAAGAGCTGGAATAAATCAAAACCAAATTAAAACTACAGTAGTGAACATTTGAAGTGGATCAAAAAAGTTCATCAGAGTTGTCCTGAGACAAGAACGGGTAGTGTTTTGATCCACTTCAGATGTTGACTACTGTATCTGAGAATGTTTATGATGCTGTGTGTTTGAGTCGACTCGGTTTGCTCTTCCACTGCAGTCCCGCTTCAAAGTGTGTGGGATTATAGACTCTCAGATGAATTATGTTGAATATCTGTCAGCTGTTAAATTTAACTACACAGTTTAGCTCAACCAATCACCAAGCAATGCTTCATTGTGTTCAGTCTGTGTGTAAAAAGAACATTAGCAATTAAAGACAAAACACTTCAGCAAAACATGATCAGCTCAAAGTGTCCCAATCATTTTTGCTCCCAAATTGTCACTGGTAGCCTCTGAATGAGGAATATTTGGGTGTAATATGTCACAGTTTACTTTATTTTGCTCTCCTCACTTACATAAATGAACTATAGATCTGGTGTCTGACTTAGTATCTTTTCTCACTGAGTGGTGTGTTTCCTATCAGGCCCGGTTCGGCCAGTCCGAGTGGGAAAGCCTCTGGCCCAGGAGCACCTGTGGTGTCTCTGCCAGGACACTACACACAGCAGGTATTCAGCGCTCCGCCTCCAGCGCCGCGTTGCTTTAGTAAAGCTGATGGTTCATGTGGCCGACCGGTGTGTGTTCTGCGGCAGGTGTCGGGCCCTCAGGGCAACATGGTCATGCACATGAGACCCCCCTCGAGCGGGCCCTTCCCCACCCCCATCCAGCGGCCCGTCATGCAGATCAACAAGACCGTGATCATCCGCTCCCCGCCGTACCACGGCCAGCGCGAGCCCAACCCCGAGCATGCTGGGAAGGGCCCTGAGGACGGGATGAAGGTGAGCCACCCACTGTGATCATCATAGGTAATTACATTTACTGCTCTTCTCCTTTCTTGTTTTCATGTGTGTGTGTGTCTGTTAGGGCCGAATATTTATGCGCAGTTTGTCAGTACAGCGGCTGATCGGTAGTAAATGCTCCATCTGAACACCAGAGGGCGTCTCACACACACCAACACCAGAGGGCGTCTCACACACACCACATATCCCTCTGAACACCAGAGGGCGTCTCATACATATACATATACATATATATATATATATATATATATACTCACCTAAAGGATTATTAGGAACACCTGTTCAATTTCTCATTAATGCAATTATCTAATCAACCAATCACATGGCAGTTGCTTCAATGCATTTAGGGGTGTGGTCCTGGTCAAGACAATCTCCTGAACTCCAAACTGAATGTCAGAATGGGAAAGAAAGGTGATTTAAGCAATTTTGAGCGTGGCATGGTTGTTGGTGCCAGACGGGCCGGTCTGAGTATTTCACAATTTGCTCAGTTACTGGGATTTTTACGCACAACCATTTCTAGGGTTTACAAAGAATGGTGTGAAAAGGGAAAAACATCCAGTATGCAGCAGTCCTGTGGGCGAAAACGCCTTGTTGATGCTAGAGGTCAGAGGAGAATGGGCCGACTGATTCAAGCTGATAGAAGAGCAACTTTGACTGAAATAACCACTCGTTACAACCGAGGTATGCAGCAAAGCATTTGTGAAGCCACAACACGCACAACCTTGAGGCGGATGGGCTACAACAGCAGAAGACCCCACCGGGTACCACTCATCTCCACTACAAATAGGAAAAAGAGGCTACAATTTGCACGAGCTCACCAAAATTGGACAGTTGAAGACTGGAAAAATGTTGCCTGGTCTGATGAGTCTCGATTTCTGTTGAGACATTCAGATGGTAGAGTCAGAATTTGGCGTAAACAGAATGAGAACATGGATCCATCATGCCTTGTTACCACTGTGCAGGCTGGTGGTGGTGGTGTAATGGTGTGGGGGATGTTTTCTTGGCACACTTTAGGCCCCTTAGTGCCAATTGGGCATCGTTTAAATGCCACGGCCTACCTGAGCATTGTTTCTGACCATGTCCATCCCTTTATGACCACCATGTGCCCATCCTCTGATGGCTACTTCCAGCAGGATAATGCACCATGTCACAAAGCTCGAATCATTTCAAATTGGTTTCTTGAACATGACAATGAGTTCACTGTACTAAAATGGCCCCCACAGTCACCAGATCTCAACCCAATAGAGCATCTTTGGGATGTGGTGGAACGGGAGATTCGTGCCCTGGATGTGCATCCCACAAATCTCCATCAACTGCAAAATGCTATCCTATCAATATGGGCCAACATTTCTAAAGAATGCTTTCAGCACCTTGATGAATCAATGCCACGTAGAATTAAGGCAGTTCTGAAGGCGAAAGGGCATCAAACACAGTATTAGTATGGTGTTCCTAATAATCCTTTAGGTGAGTGTATACACACACACACACTCACACACACACACACACACACACACTCACACTCCATCTGAACACCAGAGGGCCTTGTATGGGTTTTTGTCCTATATTTATATTTAGCAATATCATTTTTTTTCCCAAATATCAGCACAATTGCAAATGGGATATTGATGTTATACAACAGTTCAATAAACAATTTATGTAGTTTAATTTTAGACATATTGTCTGTTTTTGCTCAGTTTGGCCGGAGTTTCATTGCTGAATGACTCCGTGACGAGTGAGTCATTGATTCAGTGTGCTTGAATGAATCGCTTGCATGAATGATTCAGTGACTCATTCGAAAGACAGTGGCTTGCTGCCACCTACTGGTGCTTTTAGTTTCATATTTAAAGTAAATAATTTTTCATTCATATTCCAGCTCTGAGCTGCTTTACATAATCTGTGTAAATAAACCTAAACGCCACATCTGATGCAGCTTCAGAGAATAATATGTTATGGCCACATTGAAGCCTTAAACGTTTGTTTACATTTTTTTTAAATCAAAATATATCTTTCTAAACCTACTTTTTTATTATAATTTTATTATAAAATTATTTTTATAATGTCTATTCAATGCTTTCCTCATCGAACACAATAATGACGTCATTAATGATCTTTTTAGGGGTAATTTCTCAGCCAGAATTGCTCTGTGATTTAATTATTTGGAACATCATGTAATAATTAATTAGATTAAAAATGTTAATCGCTTGAGTTATTATAGTTAACTGTTAACAAATGGAAACTTATTGTAAAGTGTTGCTGAAAAAATCCAGTATAAAAGTTATATTCCGTTCATAAGCTAAAAATGCAGTGTTTTGTAAATGAATGGCTGTATTTTAATTTGATTGTTTTACAATTAAATTGTTAAAGTTTTATGCACTCATTTCATAATACACCACTTTTGATAATAAATGTACATTAAATCCTAAAAGAAAAGGTGTTCTCAAGCTCTATCAAACACGTGCAACGCATTTCCTTCCACTTTAATGCGATGAAATGATAAATATTGGAATCGAACATTATGGAAGAAATATGATCTCGTTCAGCCCTAATCTTTATATTTTACTGTTGTTGTTTAAATGATATTCAGCACTGGGATCTGAAATAACATGCATTCAAATAAGTGTGTAATTAAAAATGTATGGATGATTGTCATTATTTTAATGGACTAATATAATATATAGTGGAAGTGTGACCTTCATTCTGAGGGATTAGAGAAACCAGTCTAATGATGCGATGCTTAACAGATGAAGTGACTGTAAGGTGTGTGTGTGTGTGTGTGTACAGGCCGCCAGTGATGTCAAGAACTCTCCAGTGATTCCCAGAAGGCCACAGGTCAAAGCTGCTCGAACCAGAGCCATCAAACCACAGCCGGTCCCAGTGGAGGAAAGCAAAGCCTGATTAATGGACCTCGTGATCACATGACACGGCTCTCTCTCTATCTCTCTCTATCTCTCTCTCTCTCTCACCGGACTGACGCACAGGATCACCAAACCCACTAATGAATTGGAACACATTAATAAACATCACATAGAGAGATATGAATATCTATATATAAATGTATACTATATATATATAAATAGACACAATAGTTTTGGACTCTTCTCCGCAGACTTTTCAAGATCAGCTTTATTTATTTACATTTTGTCATTTTATTCAAGTGAAGAATAACGGTTAAAGTGGCAAACGAACCGCCGGTTGTATCTCTCTCTCTCTCTCTCTCTCTATCTCTCTCTCTCTATCTCTCTATCTCTCTCTCTCTCTCTCTCTCTCTCTCTCTCTCTCTCTCTCTCTCTCTCTCTCTCTCTCTCTCTCTCTCTCTCTCTCTCTCTCTCTCTCTCTCTCTCTCCATCGAAGTTTGCAAACAGAAAAACGAGAAGTGCATCTCTTCTTCCAGCTCATGCCCCGCCCACATTGCCAAACCGAGCCAGGTGATTGGACTCCAGGTTTTGATTGACATGACAGAGCAACATGAGCAGCTCCAGTGCGAGGCTTTAGTCATTTTTTACTGGGTACCATGGAGTTTTAACTTCCTTTAATTAATATATATATATATATATATATATATATATATATATTAGTAATCATGCATATTTGCTTTATTATTATTATTAAAGAACACGTTTTATTCAATAAAAAAAAGTTTAAACCCAAATTTGAGGACATTATTCAATCCACACGGTGAGCATCTGTGCTGAACTCTTCTCCTCCTCTGCTTTCATGTGTTGTGGGACTGCAGAGATGATGATGTGTGTGTGTGTGTGATAGAGATGTTGAAGCGCTTGCTCTCGCTCTGATATTCCTGTGTCTCGTGTGCAGATGTCGGAGAGGAACTGACTCATGATTCGGTCCACAAACCCTTTCTCTTCTGCTTTGAGTTCCAGGTGTTCGGTCTTGTCAGTCACAGCAATAAACAACCTTTCTGTCACAATCAGGGTCCAAAAGAGTTGCTTTAGTGTAGATGTTGCTGTCTCACAGGGATCATGATTGACATACGAAGTCTTGTTTTGCCGGATCTCCGTCACACTACGGCTGTACAGAACTATGACATCATCAGCACATGTTCATGCATTCATTGGTCTTTGATATTGGAGCATTAATGCGACTCGTCCTTTTCTCTCTGGGTCAGTTGTTGCACATTTGAAA
>JAJAQA010000007.1:1043429-1073429 GCA_021464565.1 Rutilus rutilus
AGTGTATCTCTGAGCGTGTGTGTGTGTGTGTTCCTCAGAAGGACGAGGGCGATGTGCAGGAGTGTATCTCTGAGCGTGTGTGTGTGTGTGTTCCTCAGAAGGACGAGGGTGATGTGCAGGAGTGTATCTCTGAGCGTGTGTGTGTGTGTGTGTGTGTGTGTGTGTGTGTGTTCCTCAGAAGGACGAGGGCGATGTGCAGGAGTGTATCTCTGAGCGTGTGTGTGTGTGTGTGTGTGTGTGTGTGTGTTCCTCAGAAGGACGAGGGTGATGTGCAGGAGTGTATCTCTGAGCGTGTGTGTGTGTGTGTTCCTCAGAAGGACGAGGGCGATGTGCAGGAGTGTATCTCTGAGCGTGTGTGTGTGTGTGTGTGTGTGTGTGTGTGTGTTCCTCAGAAGGACGAGGGTGATGTGCAGGAGTGTATCTCTGAGCGTGTGTGTGTGTGTGTGTTCCTCAGAAGGACGAGGGTGATGTGCAGGAGTGTATCTCTGAGCATGTGCAGTGGCTCGTTCAGCTGAGCGATCGCCTGGAGAATCTACAGATGAACACGTCTGTGTTTGTGCAGGTGTGCCACTCAAACTCTCCATCATATCACACCAGTTTCTGTTTATTTTTGTCTTGCTTTCCAGTACAAATATCTAAACATTCTTACATCACGATACATTTCTTTGTTTTATTTTAAAATTACATTATATTAATTATAAAAAAATATTTTGTTAAATTTAACAAAAATCTTGTTTTCCCTTTGAATCAAGTTTAATATAAAATAAATACAAAGTTCTGTCATGAAACTCTAAAAGGCTCTGGCTGATCGGTCCTTTTACTCACCTGTTCATAATCACATGGTTATCTATAGGGCGCAGCTGATTGGTTCCTGCCGTATCAGTAGCCAATGAGCTCGCTGCTCAACCTTCAAATACTTGGGTAGCATTAGCGTCCCTCCTCCTTCCCCAGCTCCACCTGTACAGATCTGCTCCGGGTAATTCCTGTTCTCTATATTGTACAGCAGTGTGTCGTGTGTGTATTGACGGTATCAAGTCCTGTACTTGTTCTCCAGCAGATCTATTCCTCCAAAAACAAACACACAACATTGGCGTACGCATTTGTACAGAAAACAAGACAAAATATACTTTTATTTGAGAAGCAAAATTTGAAGAATCTATAAGTTTTTCACCAAAATGACATATTTAAACGTTGATATTTTAGGTCATTTAGCAACTCCAGTAAATGTATCTTGAGATTATTTGTACTGGGAAAACAAGACATCAATACTTTTTTTTTCATTTGCGATTCATTTGTACGCCACTTTTCACTCACATTCATCTCAATGGCAGCCGCTCGACTGACCCAAGAGTGTTATTTTGTTATGATCAGGAATCAGCCAATCATCTGAGCTGTAAATGTCATGTGACTTGTCTCATATAGTAATTGCCACTATGTTTATGATAATTTATGATTTTTGTTGTTATTCGCGCAGATGAACGCCAAACCCCGCAGTTTTAGAGGGAAACAGCAGGGGCTCCGAGGCTCCGCCCACTGGGGCCGCTCACATGTGACCGATGACGTCCAATCAGAATACGGCTGGTCTCCGGTGCGTACCCGACGCAACAGTGATGCTGCGTCTGAGATGTCGTGTGCGTGGTAGACTTACACTCGTCTCATCATTACTCTTCGTTTACTATCATCTGTACTTTTCCAGCCTAGAAAAATAAAGTGGAGGTTTGGAGTGACATGACGACAGAATGATCATTGTTGCGTGAACTGTCCCTTTAAATTGTGTAAAGGCTTGTTCACACCAGGGACGATAATGATAACAGTAAAGATATAGTTCTAAACATCATTCTAAATATAAAAGAATAGCAGAGTCCAGAACTATAGCGATAACGGCACAGAGAAACCATATCGCTGGAATCACTCTTAGATCGTTCTTATTTTTCAGCTGATGAACCATAGAAACATCGGCAGCCAATCAGAAAGAGCGCAAACATTTTAAAAACATCGGCAGCCAATCAGAAAGAGCGCAAACCTTTTAAAAACATCGGCAGCCAATCAGAAGGAGCGCAAACATTTTAAAAACATCGGCAGCCAATCAGAAAGAGCGCAAACATTTTAAAAACATCGGCAGCCAATCAGAAAGAGCGCAAACCTTTTAAAAACATCGGCAGGCAATCAGAAAGAGCGCAAACATTTTAAAAACATCGGCAGCCAATCAGAAAGAGCGCAAATCTTTTACAAACATCGGCAGCCAATCAGAAAGAGCGCAAACCTTTTAAAAACATCGGCAGCCAATCAGAAGGAGCGCAAACATTTTTAAAACATCGGCAGCCAATCAGAAAGAGCGCAAACAAAAGAGCGCAAATCTTTTACAAACATCGGCAGCCAATCAGAAAGAGCGCAAACATTTTAAAACATCGGCAGCCAATCAGAAAGCGCGCAAACCTTTTAAAAACATCGGCAGCCAATCAGAAAGAGCGCAAACATTTTAAAACCTCGGCAGCCAATCAGAAAGAGCGCAAACATTTTTAAAACATCGGCAGCCAATCAGAAAGAGCGCAAATCTTTTACAAACATCGGCAGCCAATCAGAAAGAGCGCAAACAAAAGAGCGCAAATCTTTTAAAAACATCGGCAGCCAATCAGAAAGAGCGCAAATCTTTTACAAACATCGGCAGCCAATCAGAAAGAGGGCAAACATTTTACAAACATCGGCAGCCAATCAGAAAGAGCGCAAATCTTTTACAAACATCGTCTGCCAATCAGAAAGAGCGCAAATCTTTTACAAACATCGGCAGCCAATCAGAAAGAGCGCAAATCTTTTACAAACATCGGCTGCCAATCAGAAAGAGCGCAAACAAAAGAGCGCAAATCTTTTAAAAACATCGGCAGCCAATCAGAAAGAGCGCAAATCTTTTACAAACATCGGCTGCCAATCAGAAAGAGCGCAAACAAAAGAGCGCAAATCTTTTACAAACATCGGCAGCCAATCAGAAAGAGCGCAAATCTTTTACAAACATCGGCTGCCAATCAGAAAGAGCGCAAACAAAAGAGTGCAAATCTTTTACAAACATCGTCTGCCAATCAGAAAGAGCGCAAATCTTTTACAAACATCGTCTGCCAATCAGAAAGAGCGCAAATCTTTTACAAACATCGGCAGCCAATCAGAAAGAGCGCAAATCTTTTACAAACATCGTCTGCCAATCAGAAAGAGCGCAAATCTTTTACAAACATCGGCAGCCAATCAGAAAGAGCGCAAATCTTTTACAAACATCGGCAGCCAATCAGAAAGAGCGCAAACAAAAGAGCGCAAATCTTTTACAAACATCGTCTGCCAATCAGAAAGAGCGCAAATCTTTTACAAACATCGTCTGCCAATCAGAAAGAGCGCAAATCTTTTACAAACATCGGCAGCCAATCAGAAAGAGCGCAAATCTTTTACAAACATCGTCTGCCAATCAGAAAGAGCGCAAATCTTTTACAAACATCGGCAGCCAATCAGAAAGAGCGCAAATCTTTTACAAACATCGGCAGCCAATCAGAAAGAGCGCAAACAAAAGAGCGCAAATCTTTTACAAACATCGTCTGCCAATCAGAAAGAGCGCAAATCTTTTACAAACATCGGCAGCCAATCAGAAAGAGCGAAAACATTTTAAAACATCGGCAGCCAATCAGAAAGCGCGCAAACCTTTTAAAAACATCGGCAGCCAATCAGAAAGAGCGCAAACATTTTAAAACCTCGGCAGCCAATCAGAAAGAGCGCAAACATTTTTAAAACATCGGCAGCCAATCAGAAAGAGCGCAAATCTTTTACAAACATCAGCAGCCAATCAGAAAGAGCGCAAATCTTTTAAAAACATCGGCAGCCAATCAGAAAGAGCGCAAATCTTTTACAAACATCGGCAGCCAATCAGAAAGAGGGCAAACATTTTACAAACATCGGCAGCCAATCAGAAAGAGCGCAAATCTTTTACAAACATCGTCTGCCAATCAGAAAGAGCGCAAATCTTTTACAAACATCGGCAGCCAATCAGAAAGAGCGCAAATCTTTTACAAACATCGGCTGCCAATCAGAAAGAGCGCAAACAAAAGAGCGCAAATCTTTTAAAAACATCGGCAGCCAATCAGAAAGAGCGCAAATCTTTTACAAACATCGGCTGCCAATCAGAAAGAGCGCAAACAAAAGAGCGCAAATCTTTTACAAACATCGGCAGCCAATCAGAAAGAGCGCAAACCTTTTACAAACATCGGCTGCCAATCAGAAAGAGCGCAAATCTTTTACAAACATCGTCTGCCAATCAGAAAGAGCGCAAATCTTTTACAAACATCGGCAGCCAATCAGAAAGAGCGCAAATCTTTTACAAACATCGTCTGCCAATCAGAAAGAGCGCAAATCTTTTACAAACATCGGCAGCCAATCAGAAAGAGCGCAAATCTTTTACAAACATCGGCAGCCAATCAGAAAGAGCGCAAACAAAAGAGCGCAAATCTTTTACAAACATCGTCTGCCAATCAGAAAGAGCGCAAATCTTTTACAAACATCGTCTGCCAATCAGAAAGAGCGCAAATCTTTTACAAACATCGGCAGCCAATCAGAAAGAGCGCAAATCTTTTACAAACATCGTCTGCCAATCAGAAAGAGCGCAAATCTTTTACAAACATCGGCAGCCAATCAGAAAGAGCGCAAATCTTTTACATACATCGGCAGCCAATCAGAAAGAGCGCAAACAAAAGAGCGCAAATCTTTTACAAACATCGTCTGCCAATCAGAAAGAGCGCAAATCTTTTACAAACATCGGCAGCCAATCAGAAAGAGCGCAAATCTTTTACAAACATCGTCTGCCAATCAGAAAGAGCGCAAATCTTTTACAAACATCGTCTGCCAATCAGAAAGAGCGCAAACATTTTACAAACATCGGCAGCCAATCAGAAAGAGCGCAAATCTTTTACAAACATCGTCTGCCAATCAGAAAGAGCGCAAATCTTTTACAAACATCGGCAGCCAATCAGAAAGAGCGCAAATCTTTTAAAAACATCGGCAGCCAATCAGAAAGAGCGCAAATCTTTTACAAACATCGGCAGCCAATCAGAAAGAGCGCAAACATTTTACAAACATCGGCAGCCAATCAGAAAGAGCGCAAATCTTTTACAAACATCGTCTGCCAATCAGAAAGAGCGCAAATCTTTTACAAACATCGGCTGCCAATCAGAAAGAGCGCAAACAAAAGAGCGCAAATCTTTTAAAAACATCGGCAGCCAATCAGAAAGAGCGCAAATCTTTTACAAACATCGGCTGCCAATCAGAAAGAGCGCAAACAAAAGAGCGCAAATCTTTTACAAACATCGGCAGCCAATCAGAAAGAGCGCAAATCTTTTACAAACATCGGCTGCCAATCAGAAAGAGCGCAAACAAAAGAGCGCAAATCTTTTACAAACATCGTCTGCCAATCAGAAAGAGCGCAAATCTTTTACAAACATCGTCTGCCAATCAGAAAGAGCGCAAATCTTTTACAAACATCGTCTGCCAATAAGAAAGAGCGCAAATCTTTTACAAACATCGGCAGCCAATCAGAAAGAGCGCAAATCTTTTACAAACATCGGCAGCCAATCAGAAAGAGCGCAAATCTTTTACAAACATCGGCAGCCAATCAGAAAGAGCGCAAACAAAAGAGCGCAAATCTTTTACAAACATCGTCTGCCAATCAGAAAGAGCGCAAATCTTTTACAAACATCGGCAGCCAATCAGAAAGAGCGCAAATCTTTTACAAACATCGTCTGCCAATCAGAAAGAGCGCAAATCTTTTACAAACATCGTCTGCCAATCAGAAAGAGCGCAAACATTTTACAAACATCGGCAGCCAATCAGAAAGAGCGCAAATCTTTTACAAACATCGTCTGCCAATCAGAAAGAGCGCAAATCTTTTACAAACATCGGCAGCCAATCAGAAAGAGCGCAAATCTTTTAAAAACATCGGCAGCCAATCAGAAAGAGCGCAAATCTTTTACAAACATCGGCTGCCAATCAGAAAGAGCGCAAACATTTTACAAACATCGGCAGCCAATCAGAAAGAGCGCAAATCTTTTACAAACATCGGCAGCCAATCAGAAAGAGCGCAAACATTTTACAAACATCGGCAGCCAATCAGAAAGAGCGCAAACATTTTACAAACATCGGCAGCCAATCAGAAAGAGCGCAAATCTTTTACAAACATCGGCAGCCAATCAGAAAGAGCGCAAATCTTTTACAAACATCGTCTGCCAATCAGAAAGAGCGCAAATCTTTTACAAACATCGTCTGCCAATCAGAAAGAGCGCAAACATTTTACAAACATCGGCAGCCAATCAGAAAGAGCGCAAATCTTTTACAAACATCGTCTGCCAATCAGAAAGAGCGCAAATCTTTTACAAACATCGGCAGCCAATCAGAAAGAGCGCAAATCTTTTAAAAACATCGGCAGCCAATCAGAAAGAGCGCAAATCTTTTACAAACATCGGCAGCCAATCAGAAAGAGCGCAAACATTTTACAAACATCGGCAGCCAATCAGAAAGAGCGCAAATCTTTTACAAACATCGGCAGCCAATCAGAAAGAGCGCAAACATTTTACAAACATCGGCAGCCAATCAGAAAGAGCGCAAACATTTTACAAACATCGGCAGCCAATCAGAAAGAGCGCAAATCTTTTACAAACATCGGCAGCCAATCAGAAAGAGCGCAAATCTTTTACAAACATCGGCAGCCAATCAGAAAGAGCGCAAATCTTTTACAAACATCGGCAGCCAATCAGAAAGAGCGCAAATCTTTTAAGTGACAGAATGATAATCAGAACGATGATGATGTGCTGATATAATTATCATTATCTGTAGTTATCGTTCTCTGTGTGAACGAGCCTTTAATATTACTATTCTCATATTTACAAACTTTTAATAATGACATAAATCTGCCATAATAAAAACAATGTTACAAACTGATATCTGTTGCTGTATCGATGATGATGATGATGATGATGATGCACATATTTTAAATACTAAAGTATTATAATATCACTCTCAAAGGTGCTTCAATATTTTGTTTTAATATTCATTCTTTACTGTAATAAATTTCAAGCATCATGTTTGTTTTTACTCTATTTTTTCTCCGTCTACAAATAACGCGAGAGGAAAACTGAGGGTGTTTTGCTGCGACTGCAATTAAAATAGTTTATTAATGAGAAATATTAAACATTTATGAGACAAAAACACACAGATACTGTGTGTGTTTATATCTCTGTTTCTGTGCAAACTCAAACATGTTTTACAATAAACTTAGATGTAATTTTTACACAATTGTTAATTATTATTAATTATATTTTCCTTATCTTTCCAGTTTTAGATTATTTGTACACTTTACGTGAAAGAAATTCCGAGTTCTAGATGTTCATCATGTACAGTTACACTTCATCTCAACCTAAAGTTAAAATAACATTATAACCAGAGAACGTCTAATGAGGGGAGAAGTGCCACTCAATAAACTTCCGGTTGCAGTTCCACTCTTGTTCCACATGAGGGCGCTCACAGGACGAGTGCAGAATGAATGGAGGCCTATGGAGCTATACCGCTCAAAATCCACTTTTCTTAGGATATCATTTTTGTCTAGTAATGTGAATGTTGTTTTCGAAAGGGGATGCAAAAAAATTACACATTGCTTGGTGTTAGATTTTTTAGAGTCACTTATTTGCTTTAAAAAGTCTTTCAAAATGTCAATCTGACGTCATTAGCAGAATGCTAGCGTGTTATGGGCAACAACAACTCAACCTGTAAGAAATCGAAAGGACATAAGTACTCGTTCATTCAACTTTCGACCTAAAACCCATGTTGACCTTGCAAAACCTACAATCAAATCTGATATTTCTCAACGGCAATCGGGTGAAAGAGACTAATTTAGCCGTCTAGCCCCACAGACTCCCATTCAGTCTGCACTCATGGCGAGCGCCCCCAGTGGAGCTCTGGTGGAACTACAACCAATAGGACTTAATAGGGCGTTGGAGTGAACACGCTTTCCGTAGACGGGCTTTGTTATTATAACCATTATAACCCATTATAAGTATCAAGAAACCAACCACCAAAACAGTATTATTTTGTATTGTTACATTAACGATTTGTAATTATTGTTCTGTTTATTCAGAAGTATTTATTTCTCATCAGGTTTTCTTATCATAAAATTAAAAAAATAAAATAATAATAACTAATAATGCAGTGATGATTTTCATATTTCATGTGTGTTTTATTTGCTAACTGATGTTAAGTTAATCTCGTCAGTGTGTTCATAATGAAAGCTCAGTAAACTGCAGATAATTACGACAAAACGTCACAATTGTGATCAAGTCAGTAAAGACAGTAAGTCATAATTATGAGAGGAAACGTTAGAATTATGGCTTTCTATGTCCTTTTCTAATCTCATAAGGATTAATATGTCATAAGTGCGACTTCCCAAAGCCGGGTTTAAAATATCAAGACATCTTTAATTCTGAACTCAATCCATTACATCCAGCGCTGAACCAGTCACAGATAATCCTGTCCGAAACAGCCTAGAAGAAGATACAAGTAAACAGAGAAGTGTGTGTGTGTGTCTTAAGTGTGTGTGTGTCTTAAGTTTGTGTGTGTGCGTGTGCGCGTGTGTGAGTGCGTGTGCGCGTGCGCGAGTGAGTGTGCGTGTGTGTGTGTGTTTGTGTATGTCTTAAGTGCGTGTGTGCGTGTGTGTGTGTGTGTGTGTGTGTGTGTGTGTGTGTGTGTGTGTGTGTGTGTCTTAAGTGTGTGTGTGTGTGTTTGTGTGTGTCTTGTTTGTGTGTGTGTGTGTTTGTGTCTGTCTGTCTTAAGTGTGTGTGTGTGTGTGTGTGTGTGTGTGTGTGTGTGTGTGTGTGTGTGTGTGTGTGTGTGTGTGTGTGTGTGTGTGTGTGTGTGTGTGTGTGTGTGTGTGTGTTAGTGAGAGTGAACACTAGAGGGCGCTAGAGTCAGTGGAATCCTCTCGTGTGTGTGTGTGTGTGTGTGTGTGTGTGTGTGTGTGTGTGTGTGTGTGTGTGTGTGTGTGTGTGTGTGTGTGTGTGTTCTCTCTCGCTCTGTCTCGTCTGTCTAATGAAGTGTTTCTTCTCTTCACGTCGAGAGCATCTGGAGGATGAGGCGTTCATGGAGCTTCAGTCACTCACAGATGCGCTTCATTTACAGCTCCTCATCTACATACTCAATTATGTTAATTATATGAATTATAATAAGGTACTAACCCTGAAGCTAACCTTAACACATGTATTTACCTCATATCACCAGAGGCAAAGTGCCCGTGATTCTGAGGGGTTTATTACAGAATGAAACTGATCTAGATATAAATAATAAACTTGTTCGTGTGTGTGTGTGTGTGTGTGTGTGTGTGTGTGTGTGTGTGTGTGTGTGAGGAAGTGTGTTGGTTTCCGGTGAGAACTAATGAACTTTAACACACACACACACACACACACACACACACACACACACACAATCATTCACATGTGTTACACAACATTACAAACTACGCTTACACTTTCTCAGTTTGTGTAAAGCTACTGAGGGTTCAGAGGATTTACTCTCCCACATTAATTTCCTCAGTTCTAGTACAATTATGTGGTTGTGTTTCATACAGAAGTGTTTAGATTTATCTTGATATCCCCCGAAAAAGTGGAAGTGAACTGTGACAACATGCCCCGCCTGCATTCGCATTAAAAGACGATCTCAACTGTTCAATAACAGATATAAGACTAAAATAATATCAGATTTCTCTCATTTTTATATATATATAAGAAACTATAATTTTAAATGTATAATATTTTTTCATTTACCAGTCATACATCCGTATGTTTGTGTTTATTTATTTTTTGGTGTTTATTTAATTTGTTATTTGATTACTGATAAATTAAATAATATATTATGTTTAATAATAATATATAAAAAAAAAATGGTATTATATCCCTTTCATGCATGAATCATGATAACCTCAGTCGTGTCTTTATTGCTCTTAGGGCTTGAACATCTGGAGGTGAAGTTTATTTTTATTTATTTTTTACACATTTTTCGAAGAGCTCTTCAGATGTCCACTTGAGTGACAGCATCCGGTTCAGATGTCCACCTGAGTGACAGCATGCGGTGATGGTTTAAACTGAAGAGATACTGCATTAAACATAATACAATAATCAAACAGATAAAGTATGTGTATTTAACAAACTAATCAATACAATTATATCAAATCATCTGAAAACTATAAAATATATACAAAAAATATAAATGCGAAATATTGCAAAGGCAATTGAACTTCATACAAGTTGCACTTCGCGTGTCTTTGATATCAGAACATGAGGACGTGATTCATCAGAACTTTCTACAGCCTGTCGGTACATGTGGAAACCTGAGATGCTCCTCCAGTGCAGCAGAGCATGCAGATTTACCCTTATTAGCTGATCAGAAGGATTATGTTGAAGATGCACACATGTCTAGCACAGCCTCCTCTGAGAGAACCAGGAGATCAGGGGCTTTCAGGCTCATCTGGAATGAGCAGTGTCGGGGGAAACGCATTACAAGTAACATGCATCACGCATTCAGATTACTATTTGATCTAACAAGTAATTAATTACAAGTAACATGCATCACGCATTCAGATTACTATTTGATCTAACAAGTAATTAATTACAAGTAATGTGCATCACCTAATCAGATTACTATTTGATCTAACAAGTAATTAATTACAAGTAACATGCATCACGCATTCAGATTACTATTTGATCTAACAAGTAATTAATTAAAAGTAACGTGCATTAGGTAATATCAGATTACTATTTGATCTAACAAGTAATTAATTACAAGTAACGTGCATTAGGTAATATCAGATTACTATTTGATCTAACAAGTAATTAATTACAAGTAACATGCATCACGCATTCAGATTACTATTTGATCTAACAAGTAATTAATTACAAGTAACATGCATCACGCATTCAGATTACTATTTGATCTAACAAGTAATTAATTACAAGTAACATGCATCACGCATTCAGATTACTATTTGATCTAACAAGTAATTAATTACAAGTAACGTGCATTAGGTAATATCAGATTACTATTTGATCTAACAAGTAATTAATTACAAGTAACGTGCATTAGGTAATATCAGATTACTATTTGATCTAACAAGTAATTAATTACAAGTAACGTGCATTAGGTAATATCAGATTACTATTTGATCTAACAAGTAATTAATTACAAGTAATGTGCATCACCTAATCAGATTACTATTTGATCTAACAAGTAATTAATTACAAGTAACATGCATCACGCATTCAGATTACTATTTGATCTAACAAGTAATTAATTAAAAGTAACGTGCATTAGGTAATATCAGATTACTATTTGATCTAACAAGTAATTAATTACAAGTAACGTGCATTAGGTAATATCAGATTACTATTTGATCTAACAAGTAATTAATTACAAGTAACATGCATCACGCATTCAGATTACTATTTGATCTAACAAGTAATTAATTACAAGTAACATGCATCACGCATTCAGATTACTATTTGATCTAACAAGTAATTAATTACAAGTAACATGCATCACGCATTCAGATTACTATTTGATCTAACAAGTAATTAATTACAAGTAACGTGCATTAGGTAATATCAGATTACTATTTGATCTAACAAGTAATTAATTACAAGTAACATGCATCACGCATTCAGATTACTATTTGATCTAACAAGTAATTAATTACAAGTAATGTGCATTATGTAATCAGATTACTTTTTCATGTTACAAGTAAAGAAACGCATTACAAGTGTCATACATTATGTAATCACATAACCTTTTTTGATGTCAATGAAAATTACGTTCTAATAATACAAATACATTTATTTACAGTCAGAAAAAGTCACTGCAGATTAAGTATTTTCAAAAACAATATTCACAGTATAAGTATGAACTGTAGCTGAAACAGGCATTGATGCACGAGGTCCACTATAGAGGACAGATGATTAATCAGAGTTCTCCCAATCTAAAATCAAAACGTGGAAAATGTAACTGTGATATGACTCATTAGATATTGATATGATATTGATATGACTCATTAGATATTGATATGATATTGATATGACCCATTAGATATTGATATGATATTGATATGACCCATTAGATATTGATATGATATTGATATGACTCATTAAATATTGATATGATATTAATATGACTCATTAGATATCGATATGATATTGATATGACCCATTAGATATTGATATGATATTGATATGACCCATTAGATATTGATATGATATTGATATGACCCATTAGATATTGATATGATATTGATATGACCCATTAGATATTGATATGATATTGATATGACTCATTAGATATTGATATGATATTGATATGACCCATTAGATATTGATATGATATTGATATGACTCATTAGATATTGCTTGATGCTGCAATATTTTTGTTACCTACCAGAGTCTCCTAGGACAGAAGGAATGGGTGTTAATAAGGAATATTAATAACTAATTCAATCTAATAGAATTATAGGCCTAAACAACTAATATATATTTTATCTAAATCAACTATTTTATTAATTTATTTTAATTGTATTTATTTATTTATATTTTCTACCCACTATATTAATGCACTGTTAAATGTTTCTGTGTATTTAGTTTTTAGTTTTGTATATTTTAGTTAATAAAAAAATATTTTATTTATATGAATCAAAAGTTGTATTTATATTAATCTACTTAATATATTAATAAGTAATTTTTTTGTTTAATAAAATTCTTAATTAATTCTTAATTAATTTAAATGTTATTACAGTTTTTCTCTAGACTTTTCCCTGGAGCCGTTTGACAATCCCAGATTTAAAGGGACAGTTCACCCAAACATGGAGATATTTCGAGGAATGATGTTAAAGGGGTGGTTGATTATGATTTGACTTTTCTAACTGTAGTTAGTGTGTAATGTTGCTGTTTGGGCATAAACAACATCTGCAAAGTTACGACGCTCAAAGTTCAGAGCAAAGGGAGATATTTGCTTTTACAGAAATCACTTTTTAAGGACTACAACAAACGGCTGGTAGGGACTACACCACATTCCTCCCGTCAGTGACATCACCAACCCTATAATTTACATAAACCCGCCCCCTGAACACGATAGATTATCAAGACAGAATATGCTAATCAGTGACTAGAAGAAAACTACACATAAGCTACATAAATTAATCAACTAATCATTCAGAAATGTCCTGTTGCTTCTACATGTTGTCACTTCTTCTCAAGTCTCTCCATCATTCTGACTTGGTTTGAACATAAAAGGCTAAAGGTTTTTGAAATGTTCAGTGTGTGTGTGTGTGTGAGGTAAAGGGACATGAGCTCTTGAAGCTCCGCCCTCTGTGCCGGGAGCAGCAGCTCATTTGCATTTAAAGGGACAGACACAAATACGGTGCGTTTTTGCTCACTCTCAAAAAGTGACAACTTTAACATGCGATATACAAATTAGAGGTCTTCACAGTGAACCCGAGACCCGTCGACCCGGGACCCGACCCGGGACCCGTACGGGTTCGGGTCTATATTTTAAATTATCAGCCGGGTCCGGGTCGGGTCCGAATTTATTACTTCGGGTCCCGGGTCTGTTTAACATTGTGTGTAATACCCGTGCGATCGGAGTCATCAGATCAGACTCGGAGAAAACCGTGATTAGACACTGCTGGTGTTTTTTTGTAACTTGCAACTTGTAAAATTAGGAGTAGGACACTCAAAATAAATTGCGTTAAAAAGCATATTTTAGGTTGATCCAGCTAGCGTGCATGTGCAGTCTCAAGCGCGTGTCATGTTTCTATGGCAACCAGCAGAGTTTCAGTGAGGGACCGCCAAACCGCGCTTTAGATTTTACAATATAAATTAACAGTCTTGTTTAATCTTAAAGTTTTAGTGGTCAGATTCAGACTCGATGCAGAGCAGAGCACGGAGATGATAGCAAATAAATAACGTCAGCGGCCATGGCACTGAACGAGCAATCGTTATTATAACGTTAGTTCAAAAGGGCAAACAGTCAAAGTTATTATGCGAGTTAACTCGAGTCAGAATGTATGTTACATGTGCAAAGTTGCATTTGTCATCCGTCACCGTGACATCAAGTGGACTTTTGAAGCTGAAATAATGAGTGGATTAAGCTTGGACTTGGAATAACATGAATAACTTTCTTGTCGGAGGATTGTTATGCATGATCACAGCCAGTCAGGTAACGTTAACGTTACAAGGAAGGGAGAGGAGACTACTACGCTTCCATGGCTCCTTAAATTAGGTAAGACAAAAAGTTGTATTTTTCGCAACAGGTTTATTGACTTGTAATAGCAGTTTAAGGTGGAATATATGACAATCGGGTCCAGTCGGGTCTGTGTCTTCCCGGCGGTTTCGGGTCCAGGTTTCAAATAATAGACGGGTCCAGGTCGGGTCCGGTTAGGCATTTCTCGGATCTGCACGGGTCCGGGTCCAGCTTTTGAAATAATAGACGGGTCCGGGTCGGTTCGGTGTAGCACATTACGGGTCTCTTTCGGGTTCGGGCACGAATTTTTGGACCCGTGAAGACCTCTAATACAAATATCTGTGGGGTATTTTGAGCTAAAACTTCACACACACACTCTGGGGACATCAGACACTTATTTTACATCTTGTGAAAAGGGCATTATACCATCCCTTTAATCAAGCGGTTCCCGTTCTGCCTGCCATGGAGTGTTTACTGTGTGCCGTCGACTGCTGATCACCAACATCCTTAAAATATCTTCTTTTGTGTTCAACACAATGACGAGAACCTCTTTATCCAGCCACTAAAAGTCACCAAAGCTGATTCAGACATTGATCTGAGGATCTGAGATCATGAAAGAGTCATTTATTTATAAAGTACAAATATGTACAGAACAAATCAAAGGCAGCTGATCTCTGGAATATTGCATGTGTCATTACAGTACTTTGACTGGTATCCCAGAAAATAAGGATTCGAAACATTCATGCATGCTTGAAGCAGATCCGGATCATGTTCATATCGCACATAAAATAACCAGAAATTACAACAACAAAATATGTCTTTTGACTTTGGATGTTCTTCTTCTTTTCTTTCACAATCCTGTGGATGTTTTCAAAGTAAAAACAGAAAATAAAAAAATACATTTGAAATGAAATTGTAAATACTATAGACATAAAAAAAAAAAAAACAGAACAAAATTTAACTAAAATGAAAACAGAATAAAAAAAAAATATATATATATATAAGTTAATAAAAACTATATAGACATTTAAAAAAACTACTAAAAATGACAAATGAACAACAAAATGACAATCTTTAACTAAAATGAAAATAAAAGCAGAAAATACAAAAATAAAAAATAAATCTGAATTAAACATTTATAGATTATAAAGACATTTTAAAAAACTACTAAGAAAAAACACAAGAAAATGACAAAAATTAACTAGAATTCAAAATGAAAATTTTTTATATTTAAAAAAACGACTAAACTGAGAAAAACGAGAATGTAATGAAAATACGAGCAGAATACATCTAAACCTGAAATAAAAATGAATGCAAACTATATACAGTATTAAAAACTATTACAGTACTTTAACTGGTATTACAGAAAGTGATATGAAACATTCATGCTTGAAACAGATCCTGATCATGTTCATATCGCACATAAAATAATGCACACAAAAAATGTGTCTTTTGACCAAATGATGTTTTTCTTCTTTTCGTTCCCAGTGCTGTGGATGTTTTTAACACGAACTCAAGCCAGACTGAACAGGACTAAAGCACGTTTACTCTCCCGAGCAGCTTCCTCCGCGAGACGTCTCAGTTCTGCAGAAGTTTAGAAGTGAAAATGAGAGTGAGATCCAGTGGAGTCGGACTGAATCCCAGCATTAGTCCTGATCCCACACACAGATCCCTCTGAGGTGTACAGGCGTTCCTGGAGCTCACACAGATGCCAAGGTCATGGGTTCGATTCCCAGGGAGAGCAACAACTGATAAGAATGTAAATGTGTAGCTTGAGATGCAACGTAAGTCGCTTTTACTGTGCTTCTCTTCACCTGTGTGAACTTGAGGAGAACGACTGCATACATCCACTAAAAGTCACCAAAACTGATTCAACATTTGGATAAAAGCGTCTGCCAAATGCAGAAATGTGACCCTGGACCACAAAACCAGTCACAAGGGTCAACTTTTGAAATTGAGATTCATCATCTGGACGTTGACTAAAGCTTTCCATTGATGTGTGGTGTGTTAGGATAGGGCAATATTTGGCTGAGATACAACTATTGAACATCTGGAATCTGAGGGTGCAAAAAAATGGAAACATTGAGAAAATCTCCTTTAAAGTTGTGGATTAATGTTGGCGATTGTGCTGCATTCACTCACACAAATACATGTTTGATATATTTACAGTTGGAAAAGTACTAAATATCTTCATGGAACATGATCTTTACTCAATATCCTCATGATTTTTGGCATAAAAGAAAAATCTATAATTTTGACCCATACAATGTATTGTTGGCTATTGCCACAGATATACCCGTGCGACTCGTGACTGGTTCTGTGGTCCAGGTCCACAGATGAGCATCGGTGTGTCCAGCTATCGGGCCGAGCCCCAGCTGAAGGTCCCGATGGACAGGAGCGTCCGACAGGCGCTGGACGAGACCCACACCGTCTCCATCAGCCCGGAGTGGAGGAAGCCCAGGGCGAAGCCGCAGGTCACGTCGCTCAGCCGGTTCTGGCCCAGCAGGACCCGGGACAGGCCCGCGAGCCCGGCCCACAGCACCAGCAGGACCCGCAGCGGGACGGCCAGGTCCAGGTGGGACAGCAGGAACCGGGACACCAGCGCCGCTCGGCTCGCCTGACCCGCCGGGAACGAGTGTGTGTGCGGGAGCCCGGTACTCGAGTCCCACGGGCCCTTACGCCGGACCAGCTTCTGCACGCCGGCCACGGTCAGCAGGTCCAGGACCAGTGCTGGAGAGGAGAGAGAGAGGAGAACATGCTGAATATGACAACACACAGCAGGTCCAGGACCAGTGCTGGAGAGGAGAGAGAGGAGAACATGCTGAATATGACAACACACAGCAGGTCCAGGACCAGTGCTGGAGAGAGGAGAGAGAGGAGAACATGCTGAATATGACAACACACAGCAGGTCCAGGACCAGTGCTGGAGAGAGGAGAGAGAGGAGAACATGCTGAATATGACAACACACAGCAGGTCCAGGACCAGTGCTGGAGAGGAGAGAGAGAGGAGAACATGCTGAATATGACAACACACAGCAAAAAGGACTTCAAATTAAATGAAAAAGAGAAAATGCAAAAAAAAAACCTGAAATAATAATGTAACTATAGACATTAAAAAAACTACTAAAAATGACAAAAACAAAAGAAAATTACTAAAACTTTAATGTTAATGAAAATAAAAGTAGACAAAGCAAAAAACCTAAATCTGCCAAAAAATTACATAGTCGTAAAAAAAAAAAAAAACAGACAACAAAATGACTATGTAATTTTTTGGCAGATTTAGGTTTTTTGCTTTGTCTACTTTTATTTTCATTAACATTAAAGTTTTAGTAATTTTCTTATGTTTTTGTCATTTTTAGTAGTTTTTTTAATGTCTAAAACTTAGTAAAACAGTAAAAACAGAAAATGCAAAAGTAAATCTGAAATAAAAATGTAAGACATTTAAGACTATAGACATTTAAAAAAAACCTACTAAAAATGACAAAAACAACTAAATTACTACAATTTTAACAGAATCTGAAATGAAAAAAACTGTAAACATTTAAAGAACTACTAATTATAAAAACATTAAAATTACTAAAATTTTAACAAAAATTCTAAATGAAAACAGAAAATACAAAAAAAATCTGAAATAAAATAATAATAAAAACTATATAGACATTAATTAAACTACTAAAAATAACAAAACACACAACAAAATTACTAAAACTACTAATTACAAATGAAAAAAAAACGAAATCAGAAAAAAATTATATATTGACTTTTTTTTAAAATTACACAAATGAACAACAAAATTATTAAAACTTTACAATGAAAAAAAAAACAAATCTGAAATTAATAAACTATATAGATATTAAAAAACTACGAAAAATTACAAAAACACACTTTACACAAATCAACAAGAACGTAACAAAAGTTTAATAAAATAAAACATTAAAACTAAATTTGAAAAAAAATATATATAAAAATTATAGACATTTAAAAAAAAACTACTAAAAATGACAAAAACACAACCAAAATAAAAATGTAATGAAATGAATATAAAAAAACTATAGACATTAAAAAAAAAAAAAAAAAAAAAACCGGTAATGAGGTAAAACCCAGGAAAAAAAAAACAGGAAAAAACCCAGGAAAAAATGACAGACTTTTTTACAAGAGAAAACAAAACCTTATAAAAATGACAAAAAAAACACAAAATTACTAAAACTTTAAAACGAAAATAAAAACTAAACTGAAATGAAATGAATAAACTATATAGACAACAACCCCCAGAGAACGAGTAAAGCTCCGCGATAGCATAAGAGCGCGTGCGGTACCGATGAGCAGGTTGATGAGCAGCTCCTGTCCCGCCGGCGTGTGGCTCTGGCTCAGACACACCAGCGTCCCGCAGACCCATGTGACCCCGTGACCCGTCAGAGCCAGCAGGGTGACCCCCGAGCGCACACTGGACCACGGGGACCCGGCCTGGACACACACGCTCAGGCGCTTGGACAGGCAGATGTCGACGGCTAGCAGCGAGCTCACAGCGATGCCTCTGAACGACGGGTTGAGGAGCATACAGTCTTCTTCCGGCGGCTCCGCGTGTGTGTTCTCGCTCGCTTGGTTCTGCTGGCTCCTGGACGTGGATCTCCTCCATGCTTTGCTGTGGTTCCGCGGAGGCGAGTTCAGGGACAGAAACTCGGGTCGACCCAGAACGCTAGTGCTAATGCCGCGATCTTTAGCTCTGGAGCGGCTCGGGTGCGAACGCATGGCGCGGTTTATTCCAGAAGCTAATGAGCTTCAGATGTGGATTCTGGAAAACATGTTTAGACATGCATGAGGAAAAAGAATTACTGAACACTAACACAATTACACGATAATCATATATCGTCATTTTTTTTGCAGCATCAACATTTTAGGTGACCAGCTTTAGATAATTCTTTACAGTATTTGTCACAGTTTTGATTTCATTGTAACTGACCTTGCAATATGAAAATGATTTGATATCATATGATGAATCAGTGTTTTAAATGAAATGGCTGAGTGAATGTTTCAATGACTCACTCACAGTCACTTGTCGCCCTCTACTGGTGTAACACTGGAACCTGCAGAAAGAGGCACTGAAAATGAAAAAAATGTGGCATTGTTTTATTTCATAACCAACTATTTATTATTATAATTATGAATTAGTATGTCATAATTTCAACTTTTTAAAAACCTAAAATACACCCATACATGTTTACAAAAATATCTTCGAGATCATTACACACATTGTTTTTATTTCGGTCACTGTAAAACATGCATTTTATGAAGATTATTGGCGTATGTTTTACAAGAAAATAGCAATTCATGGTTTTTACTTAAACTTTTCACTTTTCTTATTTGTCTTGTAATTATTTGTGACTGTTTAACCTAACCCTAACCTAACCTTTCAGCATTTTCACCATTTTAAACATACATAGCCTACAATTTGTCCCCAAATTATGGTTAAGCAGGAACACACAAACACAATCTCAGTCCTAAAAGAGCATTAATGCGCCTGAACTTTGCTGTCCAAAGGCTGAAAATGTCAGAGAAAAAATTAGCGTCCTTCATAAAAACAATAAACGAGAACAATTACTACAAGCAACCATCTCGTTTTAATAGTCCTGAAGCACATCAGCTGGCCTACCTCAGATCAGCTCTATTATGATCCCGCTCACATTCGCATCAATTCACACGCGCAGAAACATCATTAGACACCTTGGTTTTGGAAAACATCTTTACATAATATAATAAACATATCGGTGTATTTGAAAGCGCTGCTTTAGCATCCATCACGGTCCGCCTCCGCCTCCCAGCAAACCCACAAATACTACTATGGCGAAGGTGTGTTGTTAATCAATATTAATTAGCCACGCCCACTAGCCATGCTAATTGGCTGCCAGGCAGAAAGCTGACGAATGAAGGTTCGCCTCATGAATATAAGTTCGATCACGTGACTAGAAGCTGCCGTGACGTCACGTGGTTTAATGCATATTAATGAGCTTTGTCTTCACCGTAGTAGGAATCGCAAATCGAACAGCATCTTTGTCTGAGGTTGGCGTTCTCCAAGGTGCTTAAACGGGGACCATCGTTTGTTTTTATAATCTTTTACACACGAATCGCTTGATATTTAAAATATGTGTTTTTCCAGGTCATTGCGCTATTTCCATCTGAAGCATTTTACACTTTTGAATGCTGTCTGAGTGCCTGAAATCCCTTTAGAATATACAAATAGACCAAATTTAGCTCAGCAAACTCCACGAGCGTTTTTCGTCTGTTTTGACAAATTTTATCTTTCAAATTTTATGTGGTCAACCTCAACACATCCACTCTGTTAAGAGAAATATGAAAAAAGTTAGAAAAAATCATATTTTTTAAATTACAGTTGCAATGCAATTCTTTATTTGATAAACTTTCTATGTTAGCTTCTTTTTCCTCAGACATGGTGGAGTTGCTGATTTTAGCTCAGAATATCCTTTCTGTTAGTGTCCACTCTGACAATCACTATCCACTCAGTGCTCTGTTAGCTCTTCTGATTTAACAAAGTAATTTATGCTTAGAGTGGAAGAAGTGTATTTAAAGTTCTTTGGTAATGTTTTATATTTTGTTTCCTATCAAAATCCAGTTCAAACAGTAACTGGTTGTTTGTGAGAGATAAAAAATCATCCATCCATTATTTATACCACTCGTCCACCCTGTTTTTTACTTAGTCCACTCAGTTATTACTTAATCTACCCTGTTATTACTTAGTCCACCATATAATTATTTAGTCCACTCTTTTATTACTTTGTCCACCCTGTTATTACTTAGTCCACCTTGTTATTACTTAGTCCATCTTGTTATTACTTAGTCCACCCTGTTATTACTTAGTCCACCATACTATTACTAAGTCCACTCTATTATTACTTAGTCCACCTTGTTATTACTTAGTCCATCTTGTTACTTAGCCCACTCTGTTATTACTTTATCCACCCTATTACTTAGTCCACTCTATTATTACTTAATCCACCCTGTTATTACTTAGTCCACTCTATTACTACTTAGTCCACTCTGTTATTACTTAGTCCACTCTGTTATTACTTAATCCACTCCGTTATTACTTGGTCCACTCTATTATTATTTAGTCCACCCTGTTATTACTCAGTCCACTCTATTATTACTTAGTCCACTCTGTTATTACTTAGTCCACTCTATTATTACTTAATCCACCCTGTTATTACTTAGTCCACTCTATTATTACTTAGTCCACTCTGTTATTACTTAGTCCACTCTGTTATTACTTAGTCCACTCTATTATTATTTAGTCCACCCTGTTATTACTCAGTCCACTCTATTATTACTTAGTCCACTCTGTTATTACTTAGTCCACTCTGTTATTACTTATTCCACCCTGTTATTACTTAGTCCACTCTATTTTTACTTTGTCCACCCGGTTATCACTTAGTCCACTCTCTCATTACTTAGTCCACTCTATTATTATTTAGTCCACTCTGTTATTACTTATTCCACCCTGTTATTACTTAGTCCACTCTGTTATTACTTAGTCCACTCTATTTTTACTTTGTCCACCCGGTTATCACTTAGTCCACTCTGTTATTACTTAGTCCACTCTATTTTTACTTTGTCCACCCGGTTATCACTTAGTCCACTCTCTCATTACTTAGTTCACCATGTTATTACTTAGTCCACTCTGTTATTACTTAGTCCACTCTATTATTATTTAGTCCACTCTGTTATTACTCAGTCCACGCTATTATTATTTAGTCCACTCTATTATTATTTAGTCCACTCTGTTGTTATTTAGTCCACTCTATTCTTATTTAGTCCACTCTGTTATTACTCAGTCCACTCTATTATTATTTAGTCCACTCTGTTATTATTTAGTCCACTCTATTATTATTTAGTCCACTCTGTTATTATTTAGTCCACTCTATTATTATTTAGTCCACTCTATTATTATTTAGTCCACTCTGTTATTACTCAGTCCACTCTATTATTATTTAGTCCACTCTATTATTATTTAGTCCACTCTATTATTATTTAGTCCACTCTGTTATTACTCAGTCCACTCTATTATTATTTAGTCCACTTTATTATTATTTAGTCCACTCTATTATTATTTAGTCCACTCTGTTATTACTCAGTCCACTCTATTATTATTTAGTCCACTCTATTATTATTTAGTCCACTCTGTTATTACTCAGTCCACTCTATTATTATTTAGTCCACTCTATAATTATTTAGTCCACTCTGTTATTACTCAGTCCACTCTATTATTATTTAGTCCACTCTATTATTATTTAGTCCACTCTATTATTTTTTAGTCCACTCTGTTATTACTTAGTCCACCATGTTATTACTTAGTCCACCCTGTTATTACTCAGTCCACTCTGTTATTACTCAGTCCACTCTATTATTATTTAGTCCACCCTGTTATTACTTAGTCCACTCTATTATTATTTAGTCCACTCTGTTATTACTTATTCCACTCTGTTATTACTTAGTCCACTCTATTTTTACTTTGTCCAACCGGTTATTACTTAGTCCACTCTATTACTTAGTCCACCCTGTTATTACTTAATCAACCCTGTTATTACTTAGTCCACTCTATTACTTAGTCCACTCTGTTATTATTTAGTCCACTCTGTTATTACTTAGTCCACTCTATTATTATTTAGTCCACTCTATTATTATTTAGTCCACTCTATTATTATTTAGTCCACTCTGTTATTACTCAGTCCACTCTATTATTATTTAGTCCACTCTATTATTATTTAGTCCACTCTATTATTATTTAGTCCACTCTGTTATTACTCAGTCCACTCTATTATTATTTAGTCCACTCTATTATTATTATTTAGTCCACTCTATTATTATTTAGTCCACTCTGTTATTACTTAGTCCACTCTATTATTATTTAGTCCACTCTGTTATTACTCAGTCCACTCTATTATTATTTAGTCCACTCTATTATTATTTAGTCCACTCTGTTATTACTCAGTCCACTCTATTATTATTTAGTCCACTCTATTATTATTTAGTCCACTCTGTTATTACTCAGTCCACTCTATTATTATTTAGTCCACTCTATTATTATTTAGTCCACTCTGTTATTACTTAGTCCACCATGTTATTACTTAGTCCACCCTGTTATTACTCAGTCCACTCTGTTATTACTCAGTCCACTCTATTATTATTTAGTCCACTCTGTTATTACTTATTCCACTCTGTTATTACTTAGTCCACTCTATTTTTACTTTGTCCAACCGGTTATTACTTAGTCCACTCTGTTATTACTTAGTCCACTCTATTACTTAGTCCACCCTGTTATTACTTAATCAACCCTGTTATTACTTAGTCCACTCTATTACTTAGTCCACTCTGTTATTATTTAGTCCACCATGTTATTACTTAGTCCACTCTGTTATTACTTAGTCCACTCTATTATTATTTAGTCCACTCTGTTATTACTCAGTCCACGCTATTATTATTTAGTCCACTCTATTATTATTTAGTCCACTTTATTGTTATTTAGTCCACTCTATTCTTATTTAGTCCACTCTGTTATTACTCAGTCCACTCTATTATTATTTAGTCCACTCTGTTATTATTTAGTCCACTCTATTATTATTTAGTCCACTCTGTTATTATTTAGTCCACTCTATTATTATTTAGTCCACTCTATTGTTATTTAGTCCACTCTGTTATTACTCAGTCCACTCTATTATTATTTAGTCCACTCTGTTATTACTCAGTCCACTCTATTATTATTTAGTCCACTCTATTATTATTATTTAGTCCACTCTATTATTATTTAGTCCACTCTGTTATTACTTAGTCCACTCTATTATTATTTAGTCCACTCTGTTATTACTCAGTCCACTCTATTATTATTTAGTCCACTCTATTATTATTTAGTCCACTCTGTTATTACTCAGTCCACTCTATTATTATTTAGTCCACTCTATTATTATTTAGTCCACTCTGTTATTACTCAGTCCACTCTATTATTATTTAGTCCACTCTATTATTATTTAGTCCACTCTGTTATTACTTAGTCCACCATGTTATTACTTAGTCCACCCTGTTATTACTCAGTCCACTCTGTTATTACTCAGTCCACTCTATTATTATTTAGTCCACTCTGTTATTACTTATTCCACTCTGTTATTACTTAGTCCACTCTATTTTTACTTTGTCCAACCGGTTATTACTTAGTCCACTCTGTTATTACTTAGTCCACTCTATTACTTAGTCCACCCTGTTATTACTTAATCAACCCTGTTATTACTTAGTCCACTCTATTACTTAGTCCACTCTGTTATTATTTAGTCCACCATGTTATTACTTAGTCCACTCTATTATTACTTAATCCAACCTGTTATTACTTAGTCCACTCTGTTATTACTTAGTCCACTCTATTACTTAGTCCACCCTGTTATTACTTAATCAACCCTGTTATTACTTAGTCCACTCTATTACTTAGTCCACTCTGTTATTATTTAGTCCACCATGTTATTACTTAGTCCACTCTATTATTACTTAATCCAACCTGTTATTACTTAGTCCACTCTGTTATTACTTAGTCCACTCTATTACTTAGTCCACCCTGTTATTACTTAATCAACCCTGTTATTACTTAGTCCACCATATTATTATTTATTCCACTCTATTATTACTTAGTCCAACCTGTTATTACTTAGTCCACTCTGTTATTACTACTTAGTCTACTCTATTATTACTTAGTCCACTCTGTTATTACTTATTATAAAATGGTTACTCCGCTCCGCGTCATGCCTAACAATGCCCCTTAGCTGTTCTAAATTCACTGTAAATTACGGCTTTGCGGGGCTTATTGCTTTAGTCCACACTGTTATTACTTAGTCCACTCTGTTAATACTTAATCCACCATGTTATTACTTGGTCCACCATGTTTTTACTTACTCCACCCTGTTAATTATTTAGTCCACTCTATTATCACTTATTCTGCCCTGTTATTACTTAGTACCCTGTTATTACTTAGCCACTCTGTTATCACTTAGTCTGCCCTGTTTTTACTTAGCCACTCTGTTTTCACTTAGTCCACTCTATTATTACTTAGTCCACCCTGTTATTACTCAGTCCACTCTGTTATCAGTTAGTCCACTCTGTAATTCCTTAGTCCACCCTGTCATTACTCAGTCCACTCTATTATTATTTAGTCTGCCCTGTTATTACTTAGCCACTCTGTTATCACTTAGTCCACTCTATTATTATTTAGTCTGCCCTGTTATTACTTAGTACCCTGTTATTACTTAGCCACTCTGTTATTACTTAGCCACTCTGTTATCACTTAGTCCACTCTATTATTACTTAGTCCACCCTGTTATTACTCAGTCCACTCTATTATTGCTCAGTCCACTCTGTTATCAGTTAGTCCACTCTGTTATTACTTAGTCCCCCGTCATTATTTTGTCCACCCTGTCATTACTCAGTCCACTCTATTATTGCTCAGTCCACTCTGTTATTACTTAATCCACTCTGTTATCAGTTAGTCCACTCTGTTATTACTTAGTCCCCCGTCATTATTTTGTCCACCCTGCTTTAACTCAGTCCACTCTGTTATCAGTTAGTCCACCCTGTTATTACTTAGTCCCCCGTCATTATTTTGTCCACCCTGTTATTACTCAGTCCACTCTGTTATCAGTTAGTCCACCCTGTCATTACTCAGTCCACTCTATTATTGCTCAGTCCACTCTGTTATTACTTAATCTACTCTGTTATCAGTTAGTCCACTCTGTTATTACTTAGTCCCCGTCATTATTTTGTCCACCCTGTCATTACTCAGTCCACTCTATTATTGCTCAGTCCACTCTGTTATTACTTAATCTACTCTGTTATCAGTTAGTCCACTCTGTTATTACTTAGTCCCCCGTCATTATTTTGTCCACCCTGTCATTACTCAGTCCACTCTATTATTGCTCAGTCCACTCTGTTATTACTTAATCCACTCTGTTATCAGTTAGTCCACTCTGTTATTACTTAGTCCCTCTGTCATTATTTTGTCCACCCTGTTATTATTTTGTCCACCCTGTTACTATTTTGCCCACCCTCTTAAGCAATTTTTTTACAATAAATTCATACAAATAGCACAAAAAAAGATAAATACTAACAATTCAAAATGATGCGTTTGTTAGAAAGTAACTACAATTCTTACATATTATATATTTATTTTTCTGATAATTTATTAACTTATATAATTTTAAAGGGACAAAGGGACACGAATTGTCTAAGAAAATGTACATAATGCCCTTAAATTTGAATCATAAGTATTTTATACTCTTCATTTGTCCCCAACAGAGTGGACATTTTTGATCTACCATTTAATTGATTTTGTTTAATAAATGGTTAAATGTATTTACCTGAGCTTGACCAAGATAATAATAAACAAAAAATGTTTTTACATCACTGTAGCCTATATCATGATTAAATATCATGATTAATTATTATATATAAAAAAAATATTAGTTTTCAAAATTTTGTGAGGAATGACCTTGATAGGCTTTTGGTTTCCTGGAGATGGACAATACAATTAAAATTCTTATTTTATTTGTGAAATATCATATACACAAAGCTAAATACATTTCAACTATATTAAATATGTTAGACTGTTTCCACTCATTTAAAGATATGTTATGGCTCGCTAATCTCGATAAAGAAAAGTCGTAAAGTTGTTAATGATGTAGCTGTCATAGATGAATAGATGAAGAGCGCCTCTTTCAACAGAACTACACGTCCCATGATGCGCGCGTCGCGGAGCGGAAGTGACGTCACGGGCGCTCGGAGTCGAGCAGCTGCAGCTGATGCGGTGACTCTCACAGCGCTGCGGGACGGAGGCTGAGACACAGGGATGAGGATGAGGAGGATGAGGGATTATAATAACCGATGAAGAGAGACGGGGCAGCGATGGGCTGTTCAGCACAACATGTGTGTTCGTGACAGCGGGACCGATTCATTCATCGCTCATGTTTATTCATTACGGGCTGATGAAGTTCACCTGGATGCTGCGGCGCGCGACACGGACCGTTCACTCATTAGTGCACGAGAAAGTGAGCTTCCTCCAACTGAACCTCAAGGACAAACTCACAGAACACCTCGACAGTGTGAATATCCAATGCAAAAAAATGACTTTTCCAGCGTCCTTTTTGATACCCAAACACACTATAGCAATCAGAAATAATTTATTTGCCCGCAACATGCCAACAGTAGCCTATCCTGAGCCGATGGGTTTAACCTATTTGTTTTAATCTGAAACCAGTGTTTGCGAGAGTTATGACGCAGAAATGCCCGTTTGGTGATGATTGGAGAAGATTAATAAGTGTGAGCTGAGCGGTTCGCCAATGACGGACAGTTGATGAACATTGTTTTTAGTTCTTTTCTTTTGTTTTCTTTTAAATAAGAGGAACGCCGTTCCGTTCCGTCCTGACGCGACACCGCGACGCGTCGTTTAGAGTTTGAGCGGATCGTTCTGAGAGCGCGTTGTTCTGAGTGACAGCGCGTATAGTGCGCGTTTACTCTGACAGACAGCGCGTAGTGTGCGTTATTCTGAGGGACAGCGCGTCGTGAGCGTTATTCTGAGGGACAGCGCGTCGTGAGCGTTATTCTGAGGGTTGATGTTCTGCTGGCCGCTCGCGTTGCTTGTGATGGGCTGTATTCAGAGTATCAGATGCAAACCCAAGAGTTTCCGCGACAGCATCATGGTTCTGGAGGTCAACTCGTCCATCGACCCGAACCCCACCAGCATCGACGAGTCCTCCAGCGTGGTGTTGCGTTACCGCACGCCGCACTTCCGCGCGTCAGCCCGGGTCATCGTGCCGCCCGTGGCCGGGAAAGAGAGCTGGACGGTCGGATGGATTCAGGCGTGCAACCACATGGAGTTTTACAACAAATACGGATCGAAAGGGATGTAAGTAAGAACAAATGCTGTTACAATACAGCAACACTTATGTCCTTGTTACATACAGAGTGTTACATGTACTTACCTAAGTTATAACAGTTAATTATGCATGCAACTAACCCTGGTAACACTTTATTTTACAGTGTCCTTGTTACATATGTTACATGTACTTGCCGTAGTAATAACAGTAAATTATGCATAATTATATGCAACTAACCCTCAACCAAACCCTAATCCTACCCTAACCCTATAGTAAGTACATGTTGTTAATTATTATTACTCAGTACTTAAATGTTTAATTACACTGTAACAAAAAGTGTAACCCACTATTTGTGTCCTTGTTACACATGATACATGTAGTTACTATAGTAATAACTATAAATTATGCATAATTACATGCAACTAACCCTCAACCAAACCCTAATCCTACCCTAACCCTATTGTAAGTACATGAAGTTACTTAATATTACTCAGTACTTGTACATATATAATTACACTGCAACAATGACACCTTAAAATAAAGTGTAACACTATAATGCAAGAGTTTTCAAACTGGGGTCCAGAAACCCACAAGGGCCACTATAGGGCCTGTGCAAAAAAAACCCTCAAAACTCACTTATAAATAATAAAAAAGACTAAACAAAACAAATAAAAAACTATTAAAATACATAACAGAAATGTACAAACTGCAACTACTCTGAAAACAGTTTTCACTGTTAATTGTTAGTAAAGTTCACATTTATTTACAGGAACGGCACGTAACACGACATTAAACTCGAAACGTTGATGTAGGAAGACTAATAATCTTTATTTTATTTACAACTCGCTGCTTTGGCTTCCATGATCAATGCTTCTGTAACATTGCAACACTTTATGAGAGTGTCCTTGTTGCACTTTACTATAGTAACAACAGTAAACGATGCATAATTACATGCAATTAATCTGAACCCTACAAGTACATGTTTTTAATTGATATTACTCAGTACTTAATTGTACAATTACAATGTAACAGAACTGTAATTACCAGCAGCTCCACAGGATAATTACACATTAATTACATGCAGTTTATTAGCAGTAATGTTGAACTCTTGGATTTGGGTTTTTTTAGGGTTAGATGCATGCATGCATAATTTATTGTTATTAATATAGTAACAACATGTGACAAGGTGTGTAACAAGGACACTAAAATAGTGGGTTACACTTTTTGTTACAGTGTAATTGAACATGTAAGTACTGAGTAATAATGATTAACTACATGTACTCACTATAGGGTTTGGTTGAGGGTTAGTTGCATGTAATTTACTGTTATTACTGAAGTAACTACATGTAACGTGTAACAAGGACACTGTAAAATGAAGAGTTATGATTTGCACGTGCTCTTCATACATGATACGTCTCAGTATTTTCAGTGATTTACTCGTAGAATCTCACGAGAACAATCAAACGTCTGTCTAATATCATGTGTTAAAGACTCGTTAAGTGCAGGATCAGCGTGAGACTGTAAAGCGTGATGATCTGAGCGTGTCGTGGCATTACAGCACATCGTTAGAGGTTTCACTTGTCCTACTTCCTGTTGAAGAGACTGCGCTTTGCCCTATTTCCTGTATGAAACGAAGAAGCCCTCTTAAGATGATGTGTGGAGACTGAGATAAGCAGACGCTCAGACTTCATGCTTTCCTGGAAAAACCGGCTCAGAAATGACACACACAGTTTAAAAGAAGTGAGGAAACCACTGATATTAAACACGCGTCTCCTCAACGCAGATCTTTAATACA
>JAJAQA010000007.1:1078429-1208429 GCA_021464565.1 Rutilus rutilus
AACCACTGCAGTCTGTACCACCCCAGCGAATTTCGGGGGGCGGTGACCGAACTGCAGACTGTATCCTATTTTTATAATATGCAGGACCCATGCAGATAAATTGGGTAGGCATTGCCACGCTTCTACAAAATCTACTAAGGGAACCAGCCTCTTGAGGCTGGCCTCGGGTGTTCTTCGAGCATTGTTCTCGACCCCCTGAAGCGGATGACCAGCAGGGATTAATTGAGACCGATTTTGTGACCATAGTATATGCCCATTTGCAAGCTTTTGGGACGAACGATACGGTGTGCGTTTGCTGGAAATTGATGTGGCCCGAGAGGTTGGAATCCAACATCGTTTTCCTGAGGGCTCCGCTCTCCTTTTGTACCTGACGGTACGAGGAGCTCATTGACGGCTGAGGCTGACTACTCGGTGCAGCCTTCTTGGACTTCGATCTTGAGCGGCGAGGGAGAAATTGCTGGAACGCCACAGATTGCTTCCTCGCCTCCTGAAACCTGTCGATGACAGTGTTTACTGCGGCACCGAATAGGCCAGAAGGCGAGAGCGGTGCATCCAGGAGAAACGACTTATCCTTCTCCTTTATTCCAGACAAGTTCAGCCACAGATGTCTCTCCGTGGCTACCGGAGCGGCTGATGGCATGGGCTGTCTCCTTAGTAGCCCGGAGAGACAAATCTGTGGCCTTCAGCAACTCCGCAATATCTTAAGGAGTTGGTCCCTCGCCCTCATCCAAGTCCTTTAAAAGGTCAGCCTGGTATGCCTGCAGAATAGCCATTGAGTGCAGACATGAACCAGCCTGGCCCGCCGCCATATATGCCCTGCCCACCAATGCAGAAGTGTCTCTGCATTGTTTGCTGGGCAACACCGGGGCTTTCAGGGATGATGCCGCTTCAGGAGAGAGGTAGCTAGTGAGAGCCTCTTCCATCCACGGCATCTTCCCATACCCCAACTCTCTCGCACCTATTACATCACTATAATCCACCGCATTAGGATTAGAGACGCGAGAGGAGTGGGGTTTATCCCATGACTCACATAACTCATTATGTAAATCGAAGAAGAATGGTAAGTCCCGGCGTTGAGGTTGTGAACGGTGCTGCAGGAAGCGCTCATCCAGCTTGCCTTTATTAAGCGTTTCCTGTCTCATGCAGCTCTCTGATGTTTAGTCTGGCCACAGCACGCGTCACAACCTCTACGAGCTCCTCATAGACGGGAACGTGAACTGGTGAGTCTAATTCTTGCTCATCCGCCTCAATGCTAAGCACGTCCACTTCCTCAGAAGCAGACAGCTCGAGCATCTGGCCCTCGTCACGGGCTTCTGCACCATGACCGAGAGCCTCAGAACCTTCAGACGAAGAATGAGAAAGTGCCGCAGCAGTCTCATTCTCATCTGCAAAGTCCCTTTGCGAACCCCACGATCTGAGTTGCCGCGCCACCTCAACGGATGCGGGACCTGAACCGCGGGGAACGCGAGCCTGGCCATCCTCATCAAAGATAGCCAGGTGAGAGCGCAGCACTCTGATAGGGAGTGCTTCACAATCACCACAAGCAGCCCCCTCAAGAGCTGCCCGGGCATGCTGCACCGCCAAACAGTTCACACACAGTTGATGCGTGTCCCCACCCGTTAGGAATCTAGGACAGGGGTGCACACATCATCTGAACTGTTCACTCACCATAATGATCTTTTTAAATACTGTGACAGACAACACCAAATAGTACAGACAACAACAGAGAGCGCTTGCTGAAGAACGAAAGCTAACGCGTGTGTGTGCCGGTGTCACTTTATACTTCTGGGTATGCCATCACGTTACGTCATGACCCAACACCAATCAGGATTGGAATAGTTTAATTCATACTTCAGAGGCGTATGCTTAGGGAGCGTCCCCAAAGTGTCGTTCTTATGACGCAGTGCGAGTTCCCTCGAAAGGGAACTTTGCGTTTCCTTCCAAAAAAATTCCGTTTCCCAGAGAAACTTTGCGTTCACTTCCAAAACTTTTCTGTTTCCCAGAGAAACTTTGCGTTTGCTTCCAAAATTGTTTTATTTGTCAGAGAAACTTTGCGTTCGCTTCCAAAAAATTTTTTTTCGCAGAGAAACTTTGTGTTCGCTTCCAAAACTTTTGCGTTCTCCCATAAAACTTTGCGTTCGCTTCCAAAACGTTTCCGTTTTCCAGAGAAACTTTGCATTCGCTTCCAAACCTTTTCCGTTTCCCAGAGACACTTTGCGTTCGCTTCTAAAACTTTTCCGTTTCCCAGAGAAACTTTGCGTTTGCTTCCAAGACTTTTCCGTTTCCGAGAGAAACTTTGCATTCGCTTCCAAAACGTTTGCGTTCTTAGGGTTAGGGTTAGGAATTTTGTTTCCCAGAGAAACTTTCCGTTTGCTTCCAAAACATTTGCGCTCTCTCGTAAAACTTTGCATTTGCTTCCAAAACTTTTTTATTTCCCAGAGAAACTTGGCCTTCGCTTCCAAAACTTTTCCATTTCCCAGAGAAACTTTGCGTTTGCTTCCAAAACTTTTCCGTTTCCCAGATACTTTGCGTTCTCCTGTAAAACTTTACGTACACTTCCAAATCTTTTCCGCAAAACTTTTCCGTTTCCCAGAGAAACTTTGCGTTTGCTTCCAAGACTTTTCCGTTTCCGAGAGAAACTTTGCATTCGCTTCCAAAACGTTTGCGTTCTTAGGGTTAGGGTTAGGAATTTTGTTTCCCAGAGAAACTCTCCGTTCGCTTCCAAAACATTTGCGTTCTCCCGTAAAACCCCAGAGAAACTTTGCATTCGCTTCCAAAACTTTTCCGTTTCCCAGAGAAACTTTGCGTTTGCTTCCAAATTTTTTTTATTTGTCAGAGAAACTTTGCGTTCGCTTCCAAAACTTTTTTGTTTCGCAGAGAAACTTTGTGTTCGCTTCCAAAACTTTTGCGTTCTCCCATAAAACTTTGCGTTCGCTTCCAAAACGTTTCCGTTTTCCAGAGAAACTTTGCGTTCGCTTCCAAAACTTTTCCGTTTCCCAGAGACACTTTGCGTTCACTTCCAAAACTTTTCCGTTTCCCAGAGACACTTTGCGTTCACTTCCAAAACTTTTCCGTTTCCCAGAGACACTTTGCGTTCGCTTCCAAAACTTTTTTGTTTCGCAGAGAAACTTTGTGTTCGCTTCCAAAACTTTTGCGTTCTCCCATAAAACTTTGCATTCGCTTCCAAAACTTTTCCGTTTCCCAGAGACACTTTGCGTTCGCTTCCAAAACTTTTGCGTTCTCCCATAAAACTTTGCATTCGCTTCCAAAACGTTTCCGTTTTCCAGAGAAACTTTGCGTTCGCTTCCAAAACTTTTTTGTTTCGCAGAGAAACTTTGTGTTCGCTTCCAAAACTTTTGCGTTCTCCCATAAAACTTTGCATTCGCTTCCAAAACTTTTCCGTTTCCCAGAGACACTTTGCGTTCGCTTCTAAAACTTTTCCGTTTCCCAGAGAAACTTTGCGTTCACTTCCAAAACTTTTCCGTTTCCCAGAGAAACTTTGCGTTTGCTTCCAAAATTGTTTTATTTGTCAGAGAAACTTTGCGTTCGCTTCCAAAACTTTTTTGTTTCGCAGAGAAACTTTGTGTTCGCTTCCAAAACTTTTGCGTTTTCCAGAGAAACTTTGCATTCGCTTCCAAAACTTTTCCGTTTCCCAGAGACACTTTGCGTTCGCTTCTAAAACTTTTCCGTTTCCCAGAGAAACTTTGCGTTCTCCTGTAAAACTTTACGTACGCTTCCAAGTCTTTTCCGCAAAACTTTTCCGTTTCCCAGAGAAACTTTGCGTTTGCTTCCAAGACTTTTCCGTTTCCGAGAGAAACTTTGCATTCGCTTCCAAAACGTTTGCGTTCTTAGGGTTAGGGTTAGGAATTTTGTTTCCCAGAGAAACTTTCCGTTTGCTTCCAAAACATTTGCGCTCTCTCGTAAAACTTTGCATTTGCTTCCAAACCTTTTTTATTTCCCCGAGAAACTTGGCCTTCGCTTCCAAAACTTTTCCATTTCCCAGAGAAACTTTGCGTTTGCTTCCAAAACTTTTCCGTTTCCCAGAGATACTTTGCGTTCTCCTGTAAAACTTTACGTACGCTTCCAAATCTTTTCCGCAAAACTTTTCCATTTCCCAGAGAAACTTTGCGTTTGCTTCCAAGACTTTTCCGTGTCCGAGAGAAACTTTGCATTCGCTTCCAAAACGTTTGTGTTCTTAGGGTTAGGGTTAGGAATTTTGTTTCCCAGAGAAACTTTGCATTCGCTTCCAAAACTTTTCCGTTTCCCAGAGATAAGAGATAAGAGCTCTTTTTCAGATGGGTAGAGTCGGAACAAACGTCTCAGTGCTCTCATCATCCTCTGGTGTCTTTTCCGTTTCCCAGAGAAACTTTGTGTTCGCTTCCAAAAATGTTTTGTTTCCCAGAGAAACTTTGCATTCGCTTCCAAAACTTTTCACTTGCAAAAAGCTTTGCACATTTTAATACATTGCAAACATTTAATATAAATGCATCTTTTTTTAAATATACTTGCAAGATGCACTACAGATCTTTTTCAGAAGGGTAGAGTCAGAACAAACCCTCTCATCATCCTCTGGTGTTTCCCGCAGGTCCAGCTGGGAGCTTCCGGATCTCCGAGACGGGAAAATCCAAGCCATCAGCGACTCGGACGGCGTAAACTACCCGTGGTACGGCAATACCACCGAAACCTGCACCATCGTGGGTCCCACCAAGAAGGACACCAAGTTCACCGTCAGCATGAACGATAACTTCTATCCCAGCGTGACGTGGGGCATCCCGGTGAGCGACTGCAATGTTCCCATGCTGAGCAGCATCCGTAGGGATCAGAGCTTCACCACGTGGCTGGTGGCCATCAACCAGGCGTCGGGAGAGATCCTGGTTCTGCAGACGGTGCGCTGGCGCATGCGTCTCCACATCGAGGTGGATCCTGAGAAACCGTTGGGAATGAGAGCAAAGCTTCAGGAGCCGATCGCGCAGGAGCAGCCGCAGGTTCTGGGAAAGAACGAAGCCATCCCGCAAAACGCCTTGGTGAAGCCCAACGCCAACGACGCGCAGGTGCTGATGTGGCGTCCGCGGGCCGGAGAGCCGGTGGTCGTCATTCCTCCCAAACACTGAGACTGGGATGAGCTTCCACCAAAACGGGTCGGGAATCACTGTGCTAAACGCCACTGCAAAAAGACAAGGCTTTTTTTGTGTGTGTGGGAATATTGCTTGATGAAACGCGACGTCTCTGACGAATGGAAAGAGGGTCCGTCTCAATCCGCGCCCTAGTCGACTGATCATTTCAAAGGTATCAAACGCAAATCTAGTGCACTGAAACGTCCCACAATGCACTGCAAAACCAGGGAGCATTGGGGAAATTCTGAAGCGGGAATCGAGTCTTACGGGTGATGGAAAAAATATGAGATGGGAGGAAAAGATGTAGGTCAATACTTTTGCGTTCTCCCGAAAAACTTTACGTTTGCTTCCAAAACTTTTCCGTTTCCCAGAGAAACTTTGCGTTCGCTTGCAAAACTTTTACGTTTCCCAGAGAAACTTAACGTTCACTTCCCAAAATGTTTGCGTTCTTCCGGAAAACTTAACGTTCGCTACCAAAACTTTTTCGTTTGCCAGAGAAACTTTACTTTCGCTTCCAAAACTTTTGCATTCTCCGGAAAAACTTTACGTTCGCTTCCAAAAAAAATTCCGTTTCCCAGAGAAACTTTACATTCGCTTCAAAAACGTTTGCATTCTCCGGAAAAACTTTACGTTCGCTTCCAAACCTTTTGCATTCTCCTGTAAAACTTTGCGTTCGCTTCCAAAACTTTTCCATTTCCCAGAGAAACTTTACATTCGCTTCAAAAACTTTTGCATTCTCCGGAAAAACTTTACGTTCGCTTCCAAAAAAATTCCGTTTCCCATAGAAACTTTGTTTGCTTCCAAAACTTTTCCGTTTCCCAGAGAAACTTTACATTCGCTTCCAAAACTTTAGCATTTTCCTGTAAAAATGTGCGTTCGATTCCAACACTTTTCCATTTCCCAGAGAAACTTTGCCTTTGATTCCAAAACGTTTCCGTTTCCCAGAGAAACTTTACATTCGCTTCCAAAACTTTTGCGTTCTCCCGTAAAACTTTACGTTTGCTTCCAAAACTTTTCTGTTTCCCAGAGAAACTTTGCGTTCGCTCGCAAAGAACTCAAAGTTTTGTGAGCGAATGCAAAAGCATTGACATATAATATTTATGCCCGTCTCATTTTTTTTCCATCACCATGTCCCTTTAGGGGCTCCGTAGAACACAATTGTGCAAATGATAGATGTTTAAAAATATAGATTTTAAGTCAAATGAAGTCAGCTTTATTTCTACAGCACTTTATACAATACAGATTGTTTCAAAGCAACCGTGATAAACAGGAAAACAGTGATAGACAGGCAGTGAACATAATCTCGCTACTATTTATAAGAAATTTACAGCTGAAATGTTGAAGGGAATTGTATTTATCATAATATACTTTAAATGACATTACAAAAAATAATGTCAGAAAGACATCTGTGCTGCTGTTGTTCATAAACACCAGGATATTGTCAGTTGTGTATCGATTGACGATCCAGGGATCTAGAGAGCGGATTGAGACGCACTCAGACTGTTCGATTCACGCTGCCTTAAGTTTACATTGCTTTCACTGCAAACTTTTCGCCTTAAATCAAGTGCAATGCAGTAAACCTCGCACATCCTACCTGTCGGATCCGGTGAACCGAAACCAGGACACCAAACCGGAGCGGGACGCCGTTATTATTATGCATTCAGTGTTTCCAACAGGAGCTCCAGTGTTTGTGTTTCCGACCAGCCACTGATGCACTTCTGCTGTATTTTACAAGAGCAAGTTTATATTTTCTACTACATGTGAGTTGTCAGCCATTGCTGTGTCAAGACGTCGTGGCCAATCAATAGAGTTATTACGAACGAACTATCAGTTTGAATGAAGGAACGGCGACAGGAGCGCTGGAGAATCCTCATGGATCAAACACAATCAAACTAGAGACAAACTTGTGTTTCCAAACGACACAATTCAACAGAACTGCACATTATTTCCTCTGCTCTTTGCTGTCATACAGCGATGATTAATGAAATCAACATAAGTGAAAGACAGACGATGAGCACTATATAGCAGTCCAAACTTTGGAATAATTAATGATCATTATATTAGAATGATTCCTGAAGGATCATGTGACACTGAAGACTGGAGTAATGATGCTGAAAATTCAGCTTTGATCACAGGAATAAATTACACTTTACTGTATATTCACATAGAAACCAGATGATTTACACTGGAATAATATTTCACTGTTTTACAGTGTTTTTGACCAAATAAACGCAGCATTGATGAGACTTTAAAAACATGAAATATCTGAATTATTCCAAACTTTTGACTGATAGTGTATACATTAACATTTAAATAATCTATTTTTTGCATTGCAGTGCTGAGGATTTGAGGGCAGATTTGCTTAATGTTGATAAAACGGCGGATAAGCACACTTTAGATCCGTTCAGTATTTTAAACTCAAACGCTCCTCATGCCATTTGTTATTGATCACATTGAAGGCCTTATTCCACTGAAATGTGATCGTGTTGATGCTAGAAACTCGTCAGGACGATGTTGTGAGAGACGTGTGACATTAAACATGCAGCGAATGCTGGGATATGAACAATGCGAGTCCGTGTAGATCATATAAACTCCTCAGCATTCAGCGCCGACGCCATCAGCTCAGAAAACGCTTTTGGATGTTTTATTTGATGCTCGTGTGTGTTTGGCACGTTCAGATGAGTGTGTGTGTGTGTGTGTGTGTGTGTGTGTGTTTGTTTGCTTATAGACAACATGACTGAAGAATTATATTTGAGGTTTCTGATTATTTGTACCTCCAGCAGACTTTTATCCATCATTATTAAACGTTCTTGTTCATGTCAAGAATCCTGCGATCCTGCATCAAAGCAGTGTGAATATTTAACAATTCACTATAACAACTGATTTTATTTAACTGGTCTTTAATAATGTTCTCAAAGCGTTAGCACAACAAACATTATTTATACATCGTTCATGGAACATTTTAGTCTACCGTTTTTAAATTGTTACTTCTTGTTTCAGAACATTCAGTCACAACAATAATATCCATAATGAATCATAGAATTTTGGATATGAAATTATAATGTTGAGTTCCTTCAGTTCGATTAGCGGGAAGTTTGAGTGAGTGAGTGTGTGTGTGTGTGTGTGTGTGTGTTTATGAGAGAATGTGTCTGTGTGAGAGTTTGTGAGTTTCAGTGTGAGAGAGAGTTTGTGAGTTTCAGTGTGAGAGAGTGTGTAAGTGTCTTTGTGTGTGTGTGTGTGTGTGTGTGTGTGTGTGTGTGTGTGTGTGTGTGTGTGTGTGAGAGAGTGTGTGTGTGTCTGTGTGTGTGAGAGAGAGAGAGTGTGTCTGTGTCTGTGTCTGTGTGTGTGTGTGTGTGTGTGTGTGTGTAGCGTCAGACTCTTCTCTCTTCTCGTCAGGAACGCTGGTGTTTCAGATTGTTTTAAAGCTCTGACAAAAATACTTGAAAACCAGAAGTGGGAAACATTTCAGTCTGTGAAGATGCGAATACAAAAAATACAAGGACAGCTGCATTTTTCATGAACAATAAAACTGTGAAATTCTGCAGAGTTTCTTGTCTTCATTCACCATCACTGCATTATGTTTGTTTTGCATCATTGATGTGCTTACATATTACAGATTAATACTTTAATGAAACTGGCAAGAGCTGTTTAATAAAAACAGACAGCAGAAAACGCTGAACAACAAGAATCAAATCCTGCCACATACTGTTGCAAAACACTCACACACGCACGCACACACACACACACACACACACACACACACACACACACACACACACACACATTTTTGTTTGCAAACCCACATTTGTTTTTTGTTCTGCAAATATATGTGACATGGATTTGACTCCATATCATAAAAGCAGAAGCGAAAGTGAGTTTGTGACGTGATTAATGTCTGATATGACAGATGAAACTCTTTACGATCAGAAATAATAATGAATCATGACGAGTGTCTTCATAAAGACGCCCGGCAGTATCTGATGAAAACCAGTTTCACCGTTTTTGACTTCAGGGCTGACATTAATGCGGGCCGTGTCATATTTACAGAACAAATCAAACAAAAATGTAACATTGATAATAATCATAAATGTTTCTTGAGCATCAAATCCTCATATTAGAGTGATTTGTGAAGGATCATGTGACACTGAAGACTGGAGTAATGATGCTGAACATTCAGCTTTGATCACAGGAATAAATTACACTTTACTGTATATTCACATAGAGAACAGATGATTTACACTGGAATAATATTTCACTGTTTTACTGTATTTTTGATCAAATAAACGCAGCTTAATTTGCCGAGCAGAAGAGACTCTTTCAGAAACATTAGATCTTACAGACGCCAAACCTATATGAATGCTTGTGTATTTTAAAATAACTGGTTGTGTTTTATGACTCTGGCGGGTTTGAGATCATTAATCTACAGTGGATTAAACTGAAGCAGAAAATATCCCATTATCCATGGATGAGGATGAGGCTTAAACTAAAGCAGCGAGACACTGGGATCAACATGGCATGATGGGATTGATCTCATGATTCTGATCATCTGCAAATAAGATTGACAATAAAACGCATCTGACAGTGACCTTTACAGAATGACGTCAACAGTGAGCCAAAGCTTTATAATTCGCTGATCGATGGAGAGTGTGCGCTTTACAGGTGAGTTTCTGAACGCTCATGATGGATCTGCGCATGCGCGTCTGCGTTCACCGCTATATTTACAGGCGGCTCTCGTGCATCTGTCTCGTATATAAATATATGTAGGCTATCGTATATCGCTATAACCGCATATAATCTCCTTAAGACCGACATCAGTGATGCTAATAATGGAGCGAGTTCATGTGTGATCCAAACAAAACATTTCCATGAAGACTCATGATTATGAATTCCAGCAGAGCTGCAGAAAGAGAAGACAAAAATAAATGACAAAAAATATCACACTGTTATACTGCGTTTTTTTTACTGCGTCTTCGTTGTTTTTGACCCATTTCCTTAATAATTATGTGACACAAAAAAACTACGTCTAACTCTAAGTTTCAAATATTGTTAAAAACAATTACACTGTCAGTAATAAAATAAGATCAAATAATCAAATTACGAGTAACAGCACAAATACACTGAACAAAATTACACTTTTATTTTTGCCCCCATTTTTCATGAGCTGAACTCAAGATCTAAGACTTTTTCTATGTACAAAAAAGGCCTATTTCTCTCAAATATTGTTCACAAATCTGTCTAAATCTGTGTTAGTGAGCACTTCTCATTTGCCGAGATAATCCATCCACCTCACAGGTGTGGCATATCAAGATGCTGATTAGACAGCATGATTATTGCACAGGTGTGCCTTAGGGCTGGCCACAATAAAAGGCCACTCTAAAAACTATAAATAAGTAAAGGTTGTTGATTGTGGCCTGTGGAATGTTGGTCCACTCCTCTTCAATGGCTGTGTGAAGTTGCTGGATATTGGCAGGACCTGGAACACGCTGTCATATACGCCCAATACGACACAAATTGATGTTTTCTCTTAATCTTCAGCAGAGAAGTGAATCAAACTGATTATCTCAATATAAATATAAACAAAGGACTAACAGTTAACTTGTGTTATAGTTCAGATCAGCACTAACAGAGTGGAAAACAACAGGAAAAAGGCCCAAAACATGAACAAGATGATATTGTTCTGTTTATTATAAGCTGCAGTTTTGTCGTCTGTCGCTTTAAATGCTCGAGCTCTTTAAAACAGGACGGATTCTGATTGGTTGTCATTTTTTTTTTTTTAAATCATTCATTAGTTGGGTGAAAAAATCACTGTGAAAGCGATATCGTTCCTCTGTGTCGTTATTGTTATAGTTATTGTGTGGAGTTCGCTATTATCTTTGAGGAAACCTTTAAGTTTTAATAATCATAGAGAGATGGAAAAGGTAAAACATGCAGAGAACAGAACTGATATTAACACAACATGATGTCTGATCTTGTGTTCCTGGATGATGGCTTTATTCTCCATCTCTGCTAATCCCTCCGGGATAATAAGGGCAGGATTATTGAATGTGCTTCATCATCATCATCATCATCAATGCTGCGGTCAGATCTCATGAAGCTTCAGAAACTCCAGCGTCAGGAACGTGTTGAAGCTCGTGAGAGATGAAGCGACTCTCCTACAGTTCAGAATCTCTTCTAGAAGAATCTGAAGAACTCGAGATCCCCCCGTCACATTCATGTGGATCAAGAGCCACTGATAAGAGCCTGAGTGACTGTGACATTCCACACACACACACACACACACACACACACACACGTCAGGAGAGAACACAAAAATATTTGGGTCTAGGTATGGCAGGGGTTCGTTGAGTGTCTGTGTGTGTGTGTATCAGGGGTTAGTTGAGTGTGTGTCTGTGTCTGGTGTGGGAGTGGCAGGGGTTCGTTGAGTGTCTGTGTGTGTATCAGGGGTTAGTTGAGTGTGTGTCTGTGTCTGGTGTGGGAGTGGCAGGGGTTCGTTGAGTGTGTGTGTGTGTCTGGTGTGGGAGTGGCAGGGGTTAGTTGAGTGTGTGTCTGTGTCTGGTGTGGGAGTGGCAGGGGTTCGTTGAGTGTGTGTGTGTGTGTGTGTGTGTCTGGTGTGGGAGTGGCAGGGGTTAGTTGAGTGTGTGTGTGTGTCTGGTGTGGGAGTGGCAGGGGTTAGTTGAGTGTGTGTGTGTGTCTGGTGTGGGAGTGGCAGGGGTTAGTTGAGTGAGTGTGTGTGTGTATCAGGGATTAGTTGAGTGTGTGTGTTTGTGTGTCTGGTCTGGGAGTGGCAGCAGTTAGTTGTGTTTGTGTGTGTGGTGTGTGTGTGTGTGTGTCTGGTGTGGGCAGGGGTTAGGTGAGTGTGTGTCTGGTGTGGGAGTGGCAGGGGTTCATTGAGAGTGTGTGTGTGTGTCAGGGGTTAGGTGAGAGTGTGTGTGTGTGTGTATCAGGGGTTAGTTGAGTGTGTGTCTGGTGTGGGAGTGGCAGGGGTTAGTTGAGTGTGTGTGTGTGTATCAGGGGTTAGTTGAGTGTGTGTCTGGTGTGGGAGTGTCAGGGGTTAGGTGAGTGTGTGTGTGTGTCTGGTCTGGGAGTGGCAGCAGTTAGTTGTGTTTGTGTGTGTGTGTGTGTGTGAGTGAGTGGCAGGGGTTAGTTGAGTGTGTGTGTGTGTGTCTGGTGTGGGCAGGGGTTAGGTGAGAGTGTGTCTGGTGTGGGAGTGGCAGGGGTTCGTTGAGTGTGTGTGTATCAGGAGTTAGTTGAGTGTGTGTCTGGTGTGGGAGTGGCAGGGGTTAGTTGTGTTTGTGTGTGTGTATCATTGGTTAGTTGAGTGTGTGTGTATCATTGGTTAGTTGAGTGTGTGTGTGTCTGGTGTGGGAGTGGCAGGGGTTAGTTGTGTTTGTGTGTGTGTGTGTGTGTGTGTGTATCATTGGTTAGTTGAGTGTGTGTGTGTCTGGTGTGGGAGTGGAGTGAGTGAGTGAGTGTGTCAGGGGTTTTTGAGTGCAGAAATCTAACTGGCAAATATGCACCACATTAAGTTTATTAGTTTGTTAAAATGGAGTAATCCATAATTATGTTAAATTTATAATCAATTCAAATGCATAAATCTATATGTTGTGACAGTACAGAAACGACACGTCCGGTAAACAGCGCTCGAGTTTATTTCTGTGCAGGTTAAAGCATAAACATAAAACATCAGCACACGTGAAGATGACCAAACCTCACGGCATATTCAGACACACACACACACTATAAAATGACATCAGCGTGTCGGTGGAAGTCAGAGTCCGCGGATCAACTCCTCCAACTGTTGAAGGTCTGAGCCGACGGTCTGGAAGACATCAGAGATGTGAACATGACACTGATGGACACGTGACCACCGAGATGATCATCTGTGAATCACATGACGTGCCACTTACTGGTTGGTGTTCGTGTTCCCAAAGCCTCCAAAACCTACGATCACAAGCCAACACACAAACACAGTTAGACTTCAAGTAATGGAGAGGGACCAAGCGGCAACCTTCCTCTCTCTCGAACCAACACTGAAGTGTCTTAACCTGCAGTTCATCCACTGGCCACTAGAGGCCGGCTGCAGAAGAGGGTCATTACCCATAATCCCTCATGTTAAAATGCCCAACTTTACAGCAGAAAAACACGTTTACAGTCTGGTGCAGAAAGAGCTTTTGGTCTATAAAGCTAATGTTGTCCTTCATGACGACTGTGAGGGGGTGAATGTTTTTATAACTCATCCGTTTAAATTATATTAAGCCTTAAAGTTCTGCATAATTAAGGGCGTGGCCACTTGAGTGACAGGTGGATTGCCACTGATGTCACTACTAGCCGTTTGTCTGCTAGCGTTAGCGTCACGTCACCTCAGCTAATCCGCCTCGCTGCACATGTTCGTTTATCCGGGAGTGACGCGCGGCCAAGATGGCGACGGCCGGCTCCGCCCACTTTAGGCTTCAGAAACACTCTTCAGAAACACTACAGGTGACATCACACACGTCAGTGTGACATTAAAGGCCCATCGAATCTGTTGTGTTGAACCGGCTCTCCTGTGTCATACTGTGTATGTTTACCGTATCACTGAGTCTGTTTACCACTGTAACTAGGAAACATAAGAGGAGCACTTGTGATAAACGCTCATGAGAAATGACACACTTCAGCGCCGCAAAGACCAGCAGACATTACGCTTTCTAAGACTGAGGACCAGCTCTAAATAGCATATAGATAGTACAAAAAACAAGGTGTTTAGGTAATGAGATGTTGATTATTTGTTTATTTAAGTCCCCCTGTAGTGAAAATCCAGCTTTTAAATGTAGTTTATGTGTCTATGTGGTGTTTTTAATCTGCTTTAAGACAAAGCATGTGTAAATTCATAAGTCGACACCCTTGCCTCATTTAGTATGCGGTTCTATGAATATGCAAATGAGCCCCGCCTCCACTCACTCACTCAGCTCAGAGATCCACTGGTTGATGATCACAAGTTCATAAGTCGACACCATTGCTGAGTATTTCCTCCTTAAAACTGCAGTGAACCAAAGACAGTCTCAAACACACGCTTTGAAATCGCTGGTGTTTCTGACGTCACAAACTACCTTGTAACCAATCAGATCAACGTGTGATCGTCAACCAGTGGATCTCTGAGCTGAGTGAGTGAGTGGAGGCGGGGCTCATTTGCATATTCATAGAGCCACGCATACTAAATGAGGCAAGGGTGTCGAGTTACAGTCAAGATATTTTTAAGGAAAACTCATTTAAATATGTAATTTTGGTGATCAAAGATGAGTTTTAAGGGATGAAATTATTGACTACAGGGGGACTTTAAATTAGATGAATACTAACATGATAACATTTGAGCGTTTCAAATCAATCCGAATGAAAATTCAAACTAATCATCAGTTTTTGTGAAAAAAGCACATCTTGATTTTCCAGATTTCTAGTTCACACTATTTCCACAAGAAGAGAAACGATAGAGCGGAATGAAACGACCCGAGCGGCTCATGTCTGCACGTCTACACCAAACTCATGTTCAAGCTCTAGATCAGGCACTGCTGGAACTACAGAGGACAATAACAGCAGCCGTACGTCTGAAAGCGGAGCCTGTAAACTCCTGAATCATGGATGACGAGTCACCGTTAATTATACAGCGCTTCACAACACAGAGCCGCTTTACAGAGATAACAGGAGAATAATGCAAAGTTTGTGTCTAGAAGAAAATAGTGTCACAGTCCAGCTGAAGTGAGTTCAGTGATGGTTCAGTTTTGTTGTAAAAAAGTTATTAATTTAGTTCATTTATATATATATAGCGGCTCTGGAGAAAACCGTGATGTCATCGCCCAGCTCAGTTCAGTTCTCATATAATGCTGTCAGTGCAGGAGATCAGTAATATTGTTGAATATTAAATGTCCCCAACTATGTGTGTCGGGATCTCACCTCCAGACGAGCCGAAGCCGGGGAACGTGCCGGTCTGAGCGCCGAATCCTGACGGGCTCCCGAACGATGGCGTCGCTGCGCTGGGATTGGCTAGACTGCCGAACGACGGCGCGTTAGGAGGAGACGCGAACCTGGAATGATGAAAACATGCATTGAGTCAGAGGCTGAACATGATGAACAGATGGCAGTGTTTATTTGGGCGAGTTATGCGGCACAGGTGCCCACACACACACACACACGCACGCACACACACACGCCAGGATTAGATCACAAAACTGAAATACACAGCACCTCTGACCCCATCTGTCACTCAACCACATATTAAAGACAACACATTCTGCTTTTCTACGTGTTCATATTTCTTTAATGTTGCTGTTCAATCATGAAGAAGCTCCAGTTCTTCTCTATATCAGTGTCAGTGTTTCTTCCGGGAACGAACACGTCACAATATTCCTCATTTAAATAATTTATGTGCAGAATAAAGGGGCGGGGCCTGGTTGAGTTAGTTAGTAGTGTGTTAAACTGCCGGTTATGGAAAGGGGCGGAACATTTCCCAAACACACTCAAAGCGCTCGACCAATCACAACACACTGTTCCAGCCGACCAATCAGAGCACAGTGTGCTTTTCAGAAGGAGGGGCTTCATAGAGACAGGAAGTGAACAGAGCGTTACTGACAGACTGGGAAGAGAGGAGCCGCAACAATGGAGAATATGAGGAGAATAATCAACATTCAAGCAGGAAAACCTGTTCATTTACTAGACGCTATTATTAGTTAGAGCTTTATTCTCTTAATTGCGTGTTTTTTCATGTCTTGTATCTTGTTCTTCACTTCATTTACATCCTGATCATTAGTTTTTTGGCTTGCGACACATGAAGGCTCTTGTAGTTTTTCTTCAAGCACGGTTGAAGATTTGTGTCTTTTGTTTGATTCTGCTCACGGCAGACGCTGCGATCGCCCGGTTTGATGATCAATATCTCATGAATTATTCCTCTAGATTACACTTCCCTCAACGCCTCATCTCTCTCCTCACATCATCACTCGCGTCTCTCCGGCTCATTGATTTTCACAGTGATGCTTCACAATGTATTTTCTGACTTTTAATCTAACATCCTTTACTGTGGTAATGTTTGTTAAGTAAAGAAACTTTCTTTAAAAAAATGTTGGTAAAAGTAAATGTTGGAAAGGTTCAGTTTCAAGCATTAGTTCACACCATTTTTTTTTTTTTCATTTACTCAAGAGTATCACATTTAAGACTCTATATACTCATTTAAGACTCTTTGCAGAAATAAAATGAACACCATGTGTATGTCCGTACACAACAAACCCATCCAATGTCAAAATAAACCATGCATTTCAGATCCTTTATTGGGCTGAAAGATTAAACCCTGAATCACGATGTGGCTTTAGTGCGGTTATCAAATGGCAAAGGAAGCCACAAGAGTTTGTTGAATTAAATACCAGTTTAAAGTGCCACCAAATTACCAATAACCAGAAAAATATATTTTATGCATAAGGCAGGACTTTTATTATAAACAAGCCCAAAATACATTGGGACTTTTATTTTGAAATGTATATGCCGACTGCTCATTCAAACGGACATGGGCGATAAAATATGCACTCTTACAATCATCTACAATATATTCCATGATTGATTTTGAGTCAATATGGTGTAAACGGTCAGTGTCATGATTAAACACGCTGCCCTAAACCTAGATATCCATCAAAACCACTCAATCCATCAGAAATACAATCTTCACCTCGTCTACATGTAACCACACATTCATAACTGTGTTTAAAGCTGAGAAACGCAGACGTGTGCTGATCCCTGACGTGGGTCTGATCTCTAATCTTACACACAGATAATCTCTGCATAACCTACATCCTCTGACACACACACACACACACACACACACACACACACACACACACACACACACACACACACACACACACACGATCCACTGTGGGATGGAAATTCACAATAATCCAACATTTAATTTCCTGGTCCAGTCAGAGTCACTCTGAGCCGCAGATGTTCAAAACGCTCATCTGATCAATTCAAGATGAAAAATACACACACAGAGAGTGTGAGAGAGTGAGTGTGAGAGAGTGAGTGTGTGAGTGTGAGAGTGAGTGTGAGTGTGAGAGAGTGAGTGAGTGAGTGTGAGTGTGTGAGTGTGAGAGAGTGAGTGAGTGAGAGTGTGTGAGTGTGAGAGAGTGAGTGAGTGAGTGAGTGTGAGAGTGTGAGAGAGTGAGTGAGTGTGAGTAGTGTGTGAGTGAGTGAGTGTGAGAGTGAGTGTGAGTAGTGTGTGAGTGTGAGAGTGAGTGAGTGTGAGTGTGAGAGTGAGTGAGTGTGAGTGTGTGAGTGTGAGAGAGTGAGTGTGAGAGAGTGAGTGTGTGAGTGTGAGAGAGTGAGTGAGTGAGTGTGTGAGTGTGAGAGAGTGAGTGAGTGAGTGTGTAAGTGTGAGAGTGAGTGAGTGTGAGTGTGTGTGTGAGTGAGTGAGTGTGTGAGTGTGAGAGAGTGAGTGAGTGAGTGTGTGAGTGTGAGTAGTGTGTGAGTGTGAGTAGTGTGTGAGTGTGAGTGTGAGAGAGTGAGTGAGTGAGTGTGAGTGTGAGTAGTGTGTGAGTGAGTGAGTGTGTGAGAGTGAGTGTGTGTGAGTGAGAGTGAGTGTGTGAGAGAGTGAGTGAGTGAGTGTGAGTGTGAGTAGTGTGTGAGAGAGTGAGTGTGTGTGAGAGAGTGAGTGTGTGAGAGTGAGTGAGTGAGTGTGAGTGAGTGAGTGAGTGTGTGAGAGTGAGTGAGTGTGAGTGAGTGAGTGAGTGTGCGTGTGAGAGTGAGTGTGAGAGTGAGAGAGTGTGAGTGAGTGAGTGTGTGTGTGAGTGAGTGAGTGTGTGAGTGAGTGAGTGAGTGTGTGTGAGTGAGATTGAGTGTGTGAGAGTGAGAGTGAGTGAGTGAGTGAGTGAGTGTGCGTGTGAGAGTGAGTGTGTGAGTGAGTGAGTGAGTGAGTGAGTGTGTGTGTGAATGAGTGTGAGAGTGAGATAGTGCGAGTGAGTGAGTGTTCACATTAAACCACAGCATTACAGAGACAGTAAAGCTCCTCACCCGAATCCTCCGACATTAGCGGCGGTGGTTCCCTCTCCGAACACCTTCCCACCCGAGGATCCCATTGGTCCACTGAAGGAGGGGGCGGAGCCAAACCCTGCCGACGCCCCAAACGCCGGAGATCCACCGAACGTAGGAGGACTGCCGAACACCGGCGCGCTCCCGAAACCAGCTGCACACACACACACACACACACATATATCAGCACAGGTTTCTTCAATCGCTCCATCCAGTGGTGTATTATTCCCAGATAACAGCCTCTGAGAACAGAAGCACAGGCTCATCCGGGTCACTGAAGTCAGCAGCGCTACACACTCGCTGGGAACCGTTGTGGAAGCGTGGAAGTTTTGCGTTTGGTGAGCAAATAAAATATTAAAACTCAGTCAAATCAATATTTTGTGTACAGTTATTTAATTATGCCATCCAGTATCGTGGACTCGCTCTCTCGTTTCATACAAACGCAGCGGCAGACATTTTGTACACTGTTGGATTATAAAATACAAACATGTACGATTTTAAAACAGTTTAATCTGAATCTATCGGAATTTAATACCGTATCTCTTAAACGTCCGTCTAGTTTGATCTCGCCGCTGAAACTGCTCTCTCCACGGAAGCTTTGCGTTTAAAGATCTAATAAAATATTTAAACTCAGATCAATATTTTGTGTCTAATTATTTACTTATGTGGCAAGTGTCCGTGTAATAAGCAGGATAATGTACATCCAGCCGGTTGTTATCTCAGAATAAACCCCTTCGGGGTGTGTGTGTGTGTGTGTGTGTGTGTGTGTAACATCTCAAAATAACCGGCTGGATGTACATTATCTCTTACATTTCAGCACAGGTTTCTTCAGCTGCAGAGATCAAACACACACACACACACACACACACACGTTTCTTCAGAGGTTTAGTGCTGGTTCAGGTAGTTGCTGCTACTGAAGCACAGATGTGTTGTTCAGGAAAGAGAGCGTTCTGAAATTACAGCCGAACGAGTGTGTGTGTGAATAATTCAGCGAGGCGTGTCATTGAATTACATTGTGGATCGCTGACATTAATGTTCATGCTCGCCGTGTTCAGAAAAGAGTCAAGCTGATTGTGGAAGACGAATGTGATAAAGGAAAATAATAATAATAATAATAATAAAAACTAAAAAAATAACAAAAATACACATAACAATATTAATAATAATTTAATAAAAATATTAAACAACAATAAAAGATAATATAATTAAAATATTTATATTAAGAATCATAACAAATAAATAAAATATAAATATAATCATTAATATCAAATAAAAAAATTAAAAATATTTATAACAATAAAAGCTAAAAATAACATACAAATAAAATAAATATAATAATTTAATAAAAATAATAAACATCAATAAAAGATAATAAAAATTAATAAAAATGAAAAAACAATATTAATAATCATATAATAAATAAAATATAAATATAATCATAATAAAAAATTATTATAACAATAATAAAAGCTAAAAAATAACAACAAAAATAAAATATAAATATAGCTGCAAGCAGCAATACGGGGCCAAGCCGCTGTAGCACAGTAGGGCTGTAGCGCAATGCGGAGCCAGAAGAGCAAAAACATCAGAAATTAAATGTACATGTAAATGTACATCAAGCACAGCAAGTACTGTAAGCACAGCAGCGCAGCAAGCATTTAAGCACCAACAGCAGTGCGGAGCCGGAAGGAATTGAAATGACAACTTTATTCAAAATTTTAAAGTTGTCCCACACAGGACTCAGACCCACAACCGGAATGGTTCGGGATTCATGACACGCGGTTTAGCAACTTGCGCCACTCAGAGGACAGAAGCTGCAGAGGAGAGGCTTCAGAGTAAGATTAAGCACAAAAAAATCATGTTAACCAGATTAGCATACTAAAATAGATTATGGTTAACCTGATAGCTGAAGAGCCACATTAGAAAGAATGGCATCTGGTTAGCATGCTAACCAATTATTATGCTAAGCTAACTAGCATAAGACAACAAACACAGGCTAGGTCAAATTCGGAGATGAATATCTCGGGAACGTCAAAAATCTGTTCAGTCATTTCTGTGCGGCTCGGTCCAAAGAACATCTGATCAAATTTTGATCAAATTTTGGGCAAAATTTAGCAAAATTTGAAGGAGTAGCGAAAAAACTGTTTTTCATTTACTCCAATATGGCGGACAGGCACATTGTTAGAAAATAACAAATGCGATATCGTCGGAATCGGCATAAGCCAAGGAACATAATGATGTAAAGAAATCAAAATTTGAATTTTTTTTCAAAAGTTATAAGCGTTTTTGCAAAAGACCTTATATCTCTGGAACACTAGGTGGCGCTGTGCTCAAACTGCTCATGTACCTTCAGGACATTGTGTCGATGATCCATACAAAATTTTGTGAAGATATGTCAAATAGTTTAAAAGTTATTGCAAATTATGTCAAAATTCAAAATGGCGGACACGTGGTACATCCCATCCTGGCAAAATCGGTATTGTCAGATTCGGCATGACCCAAGGAATCCATAGATACCACATTTATGATTTTCTGACAAACTGTTTAAAAGTTATTGACCAAAATAGCTTTTTCCATATCTCATGACCCGTAGGTGGCGCTGTTCCCAACTTTGGCATGGAACCTCAGATCATGCTTCCGATGAAGTGTACCAATTTTCGTTTCGATTGATCAAACTTTGGCCGAGATACAGCCTCTTAGCCGATTTTGGGTGGACCTCGTTAAGTTTGCGACATCATAACTTTTTTTTTTCCAGTATATAAAAAAAATTCTGTTCAGTCATTTCTATGCGGCTCAGTCCAAAATTTGACTAAATTTGAAGGAGGAGTAGCGAAAAAACTGAATACTATACTTTTCAAAATGGCCACTACTGTAATGGGCAGAGTCTTAATGTAAGGTATTGGTTGTGATCAGCATGATGAGAGGAATCAGGTGTACTAAGTGTCATGTCTCTAGATCAAAGGGTTCAAAAGTTATAACCATTTTAATGTTGAATTTTTGAACTGGTGGTGGCGCTATAGACCCTTTTACAGCCCACGTGATCAAATAGTTGCGCGCGCATTTTGGCAACGGAAGTGCTGTTCCCCACTGGCTCTAACGTGTTAGCAACTCCGAAAGTTTATCAAAACGGTTTCCCAGCATCAAAATGTCTGGTAGTTGCGTTTACGGTTGCACTAGTCGATATTCCACCAAGGGGCTTAAGTTTTATAGGATTCCGACAGGATCACGGCCGTTTCAGAAGAACCGGCGGCGCCTGTGGCTGCAGGCGATTAAACGTGTTGATTGGAGCGAGGACATAATAAAAAAAGCTCGCGTCTGCAGCGACACGCTGCTGATTCTCGCCATACTTCCGTTGCCAATATGCGCGCGCATACGTTGCTACATCATCATTGTGTACAAACAGTAAAAGGGTCTATAGAGTTGGTCCTAGAGACTCAAAAATTGCTACATTTACTATTCATGGCCATCACTACAAGTGTGCATAGGGCTGCCATAGACTTCCATTTACGGAATAATAATAATAATAATAATAAGAAAACTATCAGATACAATAGGGGCTATCCCCTTCGGGGCTTGGCCCCTAATAAACTAATAATATTAATAATCATATAATAAAAAAAAATAGTCAAGCTGATTGTGATAGACAAACTGATCTTAATAATCAAAAACAGAGACAATAATAATTTGTTTACTGGGAATAGATATTTCAATCCCTAATGCTTCAACACAGCACTGGCTATGAAGGATTCAGCGCTACCAGTCTCCTTCAGTGGGGTACGACAACTTCCACCGAAACCTTCACCTCAAGCCCCAGCGCAACCTCCACCAAGCCAAACTCCCACTGCAATCTCCAACTTAAGCCCCACAGCAACCTCTACCTCAAGCCCCACTGAAACCGCCACCTCAAGCCCCAGCGCAACCTCCACCTCAAGCCCCACCCAAACTCCCACTGCAACCTCCAATTTAAGCCCCACAGCAACCTCCACCTCAAGCCCCACTGAAACCGCCACCTCAAGCCCCATTACAACCTCCACTTCAACTTCCACCGCAACTTCCACCTCAAGACCCACCAAAACCTCTACCACAAGACCCCACAAGCCAAGCCCTATCCCAAGCCCCACCTTAACACCTTTAAGCTCCACTACAGGCTCCATCACAATTTACAATCACCTGCAGGAAAATAAAATGAACAAATAGCCTAGTAATTTACGAATGGTTAAAGGGCTCATGTCATACACTGTATTGTATTTTTTAATCTTACATCAACTTAATGTTAGTAAACTTTTTTTATTTGTTTTGGGTTCTTCTCTGACATAATTATACAGTTTGTTCAAATCTTCTGAATGAATAAATGGATTGTTTCATGTTTAATTCCATTTCAATAAATGCAAAGCAACATCAAAACATTTGCCTTTTTCTATAAAACTATAACATTTTCACAATTGATAACAATAAAATGAAACACAAAAACCCATTTCTGCACAACATGAGGAGGGTGGGTCTAATAGTGCACTGATTCACACATAGCTTATTTGTCAGTAAAATCTGTGATCATGTAGAATTCTTGATTCATAAATAATTGTGCACTAAAAGGTCTTCTAAATGTAGGTTACATTTGATGAGCTACTTTTTAACATAAAATTAGAGGAAGTGTCATCATCAGGTATGTACCACAGTCTCCTTCGGTGGGGTACGACACATCATCAGGTGTGTACCGCAGTCTCCTTCAGTGGGGTACGACACATCATCAGGTGTGTACCACAGTCTCCTTCGGTGGGTTACGACACATCATCAGGTGTGTACCAGAGTCTCCTTCGGTGGGTTACGACACATCATCAGGTGTGTACCACAGTCTCCTTCGGTGGGTTACGACACATCATCAGGTGTGTACCACAGTCTCCTTCGGTGGGTTACGACACATCATCAGGTGTGTACCACAGTCTCCTTCGGTGGGTTACGACACATCATCAGGTGTGTACCACAGTCTCCTTCGGTGGGTTACGACACATCATCAGGTGTGTACCACAGTCTCCTTCGGTGGGTTATGACACATCATCAGGTGTGTACCACAGTCTCCTTCGGTGGGTTACGACACATCATCAGGTGTGTACCGCAGTCTCCTTCAGTGGGGTACGACACATCATCAGGTGTGTAACGCAGTCTCCTTCAGTGGGGTACGACACATCATCAGGTGTGTAACGCAGTCTCCTTCAGTGGGGTACGACACATCATCAGGTGTGTACCGCAGTCTCCTTCAGTGGGGTACGACACATCATCAGGTGTGTACCACAGTCTCCTTCAGTGGGGTACGACACATCATCAGGTGTGTAACGCAGTCTCCTTCGGTGGGGTACGACACATCATCAGGTGTGTAACGCAGTCTCCTTCGGTGGGTTACGACACATCATCAGGTGTGTACCGCAGTCTCCTTCAGTGGGGTACGACACATCATCAGGTGTGTACCACAGTCTCCTTCGGTGGGTTACGACACATCATCAGGGGTGTACCACAGTCTCCTTCGGTGGGTTACGACACATCATCAGGTGTGTACCACAGTCTCCTTCGGTGGGTTACGACATCATCAGGTGTGTACCGCAGTTTCCTTCAGTGGGTTACGACACATCATCAGGTGTGTACCACAGTCTCCTTCGGTGGGTTACGACATCATCATCAGGTGTGTACCACAGTCTCCTTCGGTGGGTTACGACATCATCAGGTGTGTACCACAGTCTCCTTCAGTGGGGTACGACACATCATCAGGTGTGTACCACAGTCTCCTTCGGTGGGTTACGACACATCATCAGGTGTGTAACGCAGTCTCCTTCGGTGGGGTACGACACATCATCAGGTGTGTACCGCAGTCTCCTTCAGTGGGGTACGACACATCATCAGGTGTGTAACGCAGTCTCCTTCGGTGGGTTACGACACATCATCAGGGGTGTACCAGTCTCCTTCGGTGGGTTACGACACATCATCAGGTGTGTACCGCAGTCTCCTTCAGTGGGTTACGACACATCATCAGGTGTGTACCACAGTCTCCTTCGGTGGGTTACGACACATCATCAGGTGTGTACCACAGTCTCCTTCGGTGGGTTACGACACATCATCAGGTGTGTACCGCAGTTTCCTTCAGTGGGGTACGACACATCATCAGGTGTGTACCAGTCTCCTTCGGTGGGTTACAACACATCATCAGGTGTGTAACGCAGTCTCCTTCAGTGGGGTACGACACATCATCAGGTGTGTAACGCAGTCTCCTTCGGTGGGTTACAACACATCATCAGGTGTGTACCGCAGTTTCCTTCAGTGGGGTACGACACATCATCAGGTGTGTACCACAGTCTCCTTCGGTGGGTTACAACACATCATCAGGTGTGTAACGCAGTCTCCTTCAGTGGGGTACGACACATCATCAGGTGTGTAACGCAGTCTCCTTCAGTGGGGTACGACACATCATCAGGTGTGTAACGCAGTCTCCTTCGGTGGGTTACAACACATCATCAGGTGTGTAACGCAGTCTCCTTCAGTGGGGTACGACACATCATCAGGTGTGTACCACAGTCTCCTTCGGTGGGTTACAACACATCATCAGGTGTGTAACGCAGTCTCCTTCAGTGGGGTACGACACATCATCAGGTGTGTACCACAGTCTCCTTCGGTGGGTTACAACACATCATCAGGTGTGTAACGCAGTCTCCTTCAGTGGGGTACGACACATCATCAGGTGTGTAACGCAGTCTCCTTCAGTGGGGTACGACACATCATCAGGTGTGTACCACAGTTTCCTTTGGTGGGGTACGACACATCATCAGGTGTGTAACGCAGTCTCCTTCAGTGGGGTACAAACACATCATCAGGTGTGTAACGCAGTCTCCTTCGGTGGGGTACGACACATCATCAGGTGTGTAACGCAGTCTCCTTCGGTGGGTTACGACACATCATCAGGTGTGTACCGCAGTTTCCTTCAGTGGGGTACGACACATCATCAGGTGTGTACCAGTCTCCTTCGGTGGGTTACAACACATCATCAGGTGTGTAACGCAGTCTCCTTCTGTGGGGTACGACACATCATCAGGTGTGTAACGCAGTCTCCTTCGGTGGGTTACAACACATCATCAGGTGTGTACCGCAGTTTCCTTCAGTGGGGTACGACACATCATCAGGTGTGTACCACAGTCTCCTTCGGTGGGTTACAACACATCATCAGGTGTGTAACGCAGTCTCCTTCAGTGGGGTACGACACATCATCAGGTGTGTAACGCAGTCTCCTTCAGTGGGGTACGACACATCATCAGGTGTGTAACGCAGTCTCCTTCGGTGGGTTACAACACATCATCAGGTGTGTAACGCAGTCTCCTTCAGTGGGGTACGACACATCATCAGGTGTGTACCACAGTCTCCTTCGGTGGGTTACAACACATCATCAGGTGTGTAACGCAGTCTCCTTCAGTGGGGTACGACACATCATCAGGTGTGTACCACAGTCTCCTTCGGTGGGTTACAACACATCATCAGGTGTGTAACGCAGTCTCCTTCAGTGGGGTACGACACATCATCAGGTGTGTAACGCAGTCTCCTTCAGTGGGGTACGACACATCATCAGGTGTGTACCACAGTTTCCTTTGGTGGGGTACGACACATCATCAGGTGTGTAACGCAGTCTCCTTCAGTGGGGTACAAACACATCATCAGGTGTGTAACGCAGTCTCCTTCGGTGGGGTACGACACATCATCAGGTGTGTAACGCAGTCTCCTTCAGTGGGGTACGACACATCATCAGGTGTGTACCACAGTTTCCTTTGGTGGGGTACGACACATCATCAGGTGTGTAACGCAGTCTCCTTCAGTGGGGTACGACACATCATCAGGTGTGTAACGCAGTCTCCTTCAGTGGGGTACGACACATCATCAGGTGTGTACCACAGTTTCCTTTGGTGGGGTACGACACATCATCAGGTGTGTAACGCAGTCTCCTTCAGTGGGGTACAAACACATCATCAGGTGTGTAACGCAGTCTCCTTCAGTGGGTTACGACACATCATCAGGTGTGTAACGCAGTCTCCTTCAGTGGGGTACAAACACATCATCAGGTGTGTAACGCAGTCTCCTTCAGTGGGGTACAAACACATCATCAGGTGTGTAACGCAGTCTCCTTCAGTGGGGTACAAACACATCATCAGGTGTGTAACGCAGTCTCCTTCAGTGGGTTACGACACATCATCAGGTGTGTAACGCAGTCTCCTTCGGTGGGGTACGACACATCATCAGGTGTGTACCACAGTCTCCTTCGGTGGGTTACGACACATCATTAGGTGTGTACCACAGTCTCCTTCAGTGGGGTACGACACATCATCAGGTGTGTACCACAGTCTCCTTCGGTGGGTTACGACACATCATCAGGTGTGTACCACAGTCTCCTTCGGTGGGTTACGACACATCATCAGGTGTGTACCACAGTCTCCTTCGGTGGGTTACGACACATCATCAGGTGTGTACCACAGTCTCCTTCGGTGGGTTACGACACATCATCAGGTGTGTACCACAGTCTCCTTCAGTGGGGTACGACACATCATCAGGTGTGTACCACAGTCTCCTTCGGTGGGTTACGACACATCATCAGGTGTGTACCACAGTCTCCTTCGGTGGGTTACGACACATCATCAGGTGTGTACCACAGTCTCCTTCGGTGGGTTACGACACATCATCAGGTGTGTACCACAGTCTCCTTCAGTGGGGTACGACACATCATCAGGTGTGTAACACAGTCTCCTTCGGTGGGTTACGACACATCATCAGGTGTGTAACGCAGTCTCCTTCAGTGGGGTACAAACACATCATCAGGTGTGTAACGCAGTCTCCTTCGGTGGGGTACGACACATCATCAGGTGTGTACCACAGTCTCCTTCGGTGGGTTACGACACATCATCAGGGGTGTACCACAGTCTCCTTCAGTGGGGTACGACACATCATCAGGTGTGTACCACAGTCTCCTTCGGTGGGTTACGACACATCATCAGGTGTGTACCACAGTCTCCTTCGGTGGGTTACGACACATCATCAGGTGTGTACTGCAGTCTCCTTCAGTGGGGTACAAACACATCATCAGGTGTGTACTGCAGTCTCCTTCAGTGGGGTACAAACACATCATCAGGTGTGTAACGCAGTCTCCTTCGGTGGGGTACGACACATCATCAGGTGTGTACCACAGTCTCCTTCGGTGGGTTACGACACATCATCAGGGGTGTACCACAGTCTCCTTCAGTGGGGTACAAACACATCATCAGGTGTGTAACGCAGTCTCCTTCGGTGGGGTACGACACATCATCAGGTGTGTAACGCAGTCTCCTTCAGTGGGGTACAAACACATCATCAGGTGTGTAACGCAGTCTCCTTCGGTGGGGTACGACACATCATCAGGTGTGTACCACAGTCTCCTTCGGTGGGTTACGACACATCATCAGGGGTGTACCACAGTCTCCTTCAGTGGGGTACGACACATCATCAGGGGTGTACTGCAGTCTCCTTTGGTGGGATACGACACATCATCAGGTGTGTACTACAGTCTCCCTCAGTGGGGTACGACACATGGAGTAACATCCGTGAATGTCACTCACAAACATTACTAGGCAACCAATAGGCGAACTCACTTGTTCACTTGTGAGTGACAAAGTTGCTTGTAATGTGAACGCACCTTGAGGATAGATTTGTATCTGGTTGAGTTTTGTTTGGGGTCCCTGATACCCTGCCACTGTGCTTCACTCGACTGATTTGCCTTACCTCTATGAAAGTAGTGGTCAGATTCAGATTCATTCTTTATTGTCCCCGAAAGAGGAAATTTATTTTCAGACTGTACCAAGAGAAGCACATATAATATTCACATACTGCACAAAATACACATTGTACACATAAATATACAGTTTTAATCGAAATTATTCAACCCTCATTGCAAATCAGGTTTATTGGCAAAATGTACAGCCTTTCAGCTGTTTGCAATGAACAAATCAAACAAAAGTAAATGTAAATAGCTCAACACAACAAATGTTCCGCAAATTCAACTGTAAATGCAACTTTTAATGACTTCTGCAGTCTCAAAATTAGTCAACCCGGTGAATAGAATCCCTAACAACAGCACAAATCTGTCATTGTCCCACTAATCAAGGGCTTCATTAGTTGCGCCAGGTGTGCTTGAGCTAGAACACATGAAATATCTGAACTGGCGAGGTTTGACTGCATGTTAGAAATAAGTCAAAAGAATGGTCCAAAAAGTTACGAGAAGATATCATCGCCCTTCACAAACAAGGAACAGGATTCAAAAATAAAGATAGCGAAGGAACTAAATGTTCCTAGAGACACCGTTGGAAGCATAGTTTGCAAGTTCAGAGTTAAAGGAACAGTGGTTACACTACCTGGACAGGCAGAAAAAGGCAGCTATCAACCGCTGCAACCAGATTTCTGAGAAGGCGGGATCATAAAAACCCTTGAGTGACTGCAAAAGACCTGCAGCAAGACTTGATGGCAACAGGCACTGAGGTTTCAGCTTGAACAGTAAAGGTGCTTGCACACTAAGTCTGAAATTCGCACACGTTAAAAAATAAATACAACCTCACGATATGTCAATCACACTTACACACTGACGAACTTTCGTCCATCATTAAAAAAATTGGATCGGGTTCGATTTTCTGCATTTTTCGCATCCGTAGTAAGCATTTTGAATGGTGACTGTTTTGACAATTCAGAGCCTCCGAATCACGAACACGAAAAAACGCATGCGAAAATTTTGTACTCCGTGCGCAAGGACCTTAAGGCTCGTACTTAAAGGGCCGAAAAGTTGCAGTTTTGTTTCATCGCTCCACAGAACTGAATCTCAAAAACCGTTGATATGATTTTGAGCACTTTTCTTGTGCTTTTGGGTCAGTAGTGGTGTAGTCTTGGAGTTCTGGCATGCGTTTAGTACGAGCCTTACTGTTCAAGCTGAAACCTCAGTGCCTGTTGCCATCATTGCCTATCAGGAAATCCTAGGAGAAAACATCATGCCATCAGTGAGGAAGATAAAGCTTGGGCGTCACTGGAGCTTCCCAAAGGACAATGATCCCATGCATACCTCAAATCCCCCCAAGGCTTGGTTGCAGAAGAAGTCCTGGAAGATACAGTGGCCATTACAGTCACCTGACTTGAACCCCATAGAAAATCTCTGGTAGGATTTGAAGAAGGCCAAGAATATTCCTGAACTGGAGGCCATTGCTCATGAGGAACGGGCTCAGATTCCTCAGAATCTGAGCAGAAACAGATGCGTAAAGTCTGTTAATTTTGCCAATAAAACTTTTTTTTGCAATGGGGGTTGAAAAATTTCGATTGCAACTGTACTAGGGGTGTAACATTATATCATGTCACAATATATCGCAATACAAAACTGCAACAATATGTATCGTGGATAGTTCACCCAAAATAAAAATTACCTTGTGAGAAAAAATTTAAGTTTTCAGAGTCAGTACTACATTAAACTACAATATATTATGTTGAATATAATGTATAATAATGGGGGAATATTAGTGGGTCCTGATAATGCTTATGTTATAAGTCTTATGTTACCAGTAAAAAGTGGCCTACATTATTTTCAATATATCTAGCCAGTGACAGAGTGCAAGCATATTCGTCTAAAATAATTCTGTATTTTCAGGTTCAGAATCATGAATATATTTATTCTGGTGTCACCATTGTCCAAGCCTATTCATTTACACCCACAATGTTATATCAAATTTAGCATTTAATCAACAGTACATTTTTTCTTAACCTTTTATTATATGTCTTGGAGTATCGCAATATCGTATCGTGAGTTCAGTATCGTGATATGTATCGAATCGTGAAATTAGGGTACCGTTACACCCCTAAACTGTACATATTACACAAAAATGGCAACAGCAACAAAACAGTGTGAATGCAATGAGTGGCCCCTCGCTAACTCTTTCCCAGGCATTTCATCATGCCCTGGTGGACCCTTAGACCATGGTATGATGTTATCTTGCTCCAGCCACAGACACAGCGTTGAAGACTGTAGTGTCCTGTTAGTAATATAATAATAATCATAAAAATTATAATAAATAAAAATTATAATAAAATAATACAAATATAATTATAATAAAAATATAGCAAGAATGATAACGATAATAAAAGAAAAAAGACAAAATAATAATAGAATAAAAAAAATATATAAAATATAAATAATATTAATAATTAAAATAAAATAATAAAACAACAATAAAATATGATTAACACAACAATGTTGATAATCATATAATAATATATAATTTTAATAGAGGTGTAATGGTACACCGAAGTCAAGGTTCGGTACGTACCTCGATTTTGGGGTCAAGGTTCAGTACAATTTTGGTTTCAGCTCAAAATACCAGATCATTTATTATAAGTTGTCAAATTTGCCCCTTTTTGGGAGAGCAAAACACATTTGCCCCTTAAAGGAACACTCCGACTTTTTGGGACTTCAGCTTATTCACAGTATCCCCCAGAGTTAGATAAGTCCATACACACCCTTTTCATTTCTGTGCGTTCTGTAAGTGTTATTTGACGCACCCACCGCTAGCCTAGCTTAGCACAAAGACTGGATGTAAATGGATAATGGTAGCATACTAATCCCAATAAGTGACCAAATAATGCAAACATTTTCCTATTTACATGTTGTGATCTGTATAGTCACAGCGTGTACAAATAACAAGGCTATATGAGACAGAGACCATTTTTAATCGTATAAATACTGGGAACTATATTCTCACTAGGCGTAGGAGCACAGCTAACGTTACTTGGGCGGAGTGATTAGCGCAGCACACGAGACGCCCTGTGGTGAGGAGCAGAGAGTTCGCTCAGAGTTGGAGTAATAGAGTCAGCAATTACTAGATAGTAAATTTATAGTTTACAATCATGGGTGTTCGCTGTATTGTAAAGAGCTGCGACAATAAACAGGGGAGACCAGGTAATACCATGATGTTTCATAGAATTCCAACCAAAAACGCTGACCTGATGAATCAATGGCTACTTGTTCTGGGTATAGATCCAAACACACCTGTAAACACACCTGTAAACAGCATCAAGAAGTATTTCGTTTGCTCTGAACATTTTACTATAGACGACTATTTTGAAAAAATGCAAGTTGCCACACGGACCATGAAACGTGTGCTAAAGGATGCAGCCATCCCATCGATAATAAAGACAGGACAAATTGGATCACCTGTTGCTGCGGTAAGTGTTCCGTTATGTTTTGAGATGACTAACATTAGCCATACTGTAACAGTGCCATGCTGTAATGTAACCTTAGTAGTGACACTATTACGTGAATAGGGGCTCCGTGTATCCCCTTTATTGTTATTATTGTGTTGTCATGAACACACTGTATCGCTCAATAACAAATGAGCAGCGCTAAATGTAACTCTCAGGACTGTAACATTCAACTTGCTAATGAACAGCTTCCAAAGTTTGTAACTCCTCGTCTGTGTATTCTGGCTCAAAACTATATGGTTCTGGATCTTGGTTTGATACACAGTAAAATTCCTCTGACAATTCCTCAAAGTCAGCCATGATCACGAGTCACGTTCGCTACTAGCTAGTTAGTCACGTTTGTTTTGTTTATGGAACCATCAACAGGGCGTCTCGTGTGCTGCGCTAATCACTCCGCCCAACTAACGTTAGCTGTGCTCCTACGCCTAGTGAGAATATAGTTCCCAGTATTTATACGATTAAAAATGGTCTCTGTCTCATATAGCCTTGTTATTTGTACACGCTGTGACTATACAGATCACAACATGTAAATAGGAAAATGTTTGCATTATTTTGTCACTTATTGGGATTAGTCTGCTACCATTATCCATTTACATCCAGTCTTTGTGCTAAGCTAGGCTAGCGGTGGGTGCGTCAAATAACACTTACAGAACGCACAGAAATGAAAAAGGTATGTATGGACTTATCTAACTCTGGGGGATACTGTGAATAAGCTAAAGTCCCAAAAAGTCGGAGTTTTCCTTTAAAAAAAATGTGTCCCTTTAAATGCAAATGAGCTTTAGCTCCACCTCCATTCAGAAGAGGGCGGAGCCTTTACATGAGTGTCAGATACTCTGGCAATAACAATCTCACTCATCCAGAATCCCAGAATAACCAGTAGTGAGTGCAGCCTTACGGAGAGACTCAGGAAGAGGTTCACTTACACTTTTCTGAGAGCTCCTACTTGTACTACATGCCGCTACAGATTCATTTAGGAGTTGATAGTTTTACCATATAAACGTATAATTCCCAGTCCGGGGACGTGAACAGCTCCAAGTTGAACGTCACGTGTTATCTCAAAATTACAGTAATTATGACATGCTGTGAACGCAGCATATATTCCTCATGTGGTGTGAGTGTGAGTGTGTGTGTGTGTGTGTGTCTGACCTGGTTTTGTGACATTCATGTAAATGCTTGAAAGAATCAAGCTGACTGTGAAAGTCAATTGTGACTAACTGATCTTCATTATCAAAAACAGCCAATAATAAATAAAATAATACAAATATAAATATAAATATAAATATAATAATAATAATTAAAAAAAAGCTAAAAAAAACAACAAAAAAAATAAAATAAATATAATAAAATAATAAATAAAAAATAACAACAGCAATAAAAAAATAAATAATAATAACGTCACGTGTTGTCATGTTGAAACTACAGTAAGTATGACATGGCATGAAGATCATGATGTGGTGTGTGTGTGTGTGTGTGTGTGTGTGTGTGTGTGTGTGTCTGACCTGGCTTGGTGGGTGTACTGAACGAGCCGAAGCCCTGAGCCGCCACAGATCCGCCTCCGGTACTGAAGGACCCGCTGGGCTTCTGTTCCCCGAACGAGCTGTTGGAGAAGCTGAAGGCCTTCGCTCCGCTGTTCCCAAACAGGTTAGCAGGACCTGAGAGAAAACCACACACACGACAGCTTCAGCACCAATGCAAACACACATCCAGCGTTCAGACACTATCATAACGGGCTTTTGCACCGGATAGTTCTAGGAACGAGCCACCAGGATGTTTCCCAGAGGACTAATGGTTCCCTTAGGAACGTTTCCTGGTTGCATTCGCAGCGGCAGTAGGAACTCTGAAGTGACGAAAGACGCGCTTATTGTTGGGACTTTTATTTTGACGGCGCTGAGAACTTATTAGCGTATGTGTGTGTTTGATGTCCAGTGTTGCTGAGCAGAAACACATAATCATGTTTCTCTTGGTCTCCTCAGTGTTGTGTTGGGTTTTCTCCTCAGCGTAAAGATAAAGGCTGAGAGCTCCATCTATCTCTGTTGTACATGTTCGTAGAGTTAGTTTCTGGAGTAAATATATAGGCTATAATCTGTGTGTTTACACAGCCTTTATTAATAATAGCGGGTGCTGGTGTTTCACGTGCGTTCGGCCAATCAGCGACTCTGAAGTAGGAGTAAATAAGTTCCTCCAAAAGAGTTCCTAGAACTAAAATTGTTCCCAGTTCCTGCATTACAAACACGGCTAAATCCGGGAACTTCCGCCAATAGTTCTAGCTAGGAACTATGAGAAGGTTCCTCCAGTGCGAAAGCCCCATCATGCTAGTTTACTATAATCAGGGGTGCACATAAGTGGTGCTCATAAGTGTATCAGTATGGTTGACAGCTGTTTTAGATCCACACTGTAATACTGTATAAGATTTCCATTTGAACTGAATGCATAAATCTGCCGATTTCAGAGCAAAACGCGAAACTGTGACATTCACGACTCGCTTCACTCGCCAGTGCTAAAACCGGCACTAAAGAACTTCCTGGCAACCCGCCAAAATAAATGCTTTCTGATTTTAGGTTTGAAAATTGTGGGAATTCTTATAAATATTAGAAATTTAATTGTAAATCAGCATTGTATTTTTAAGTGTGCTATAAAATAATTGTATTTTGATTTAATACTAATTTAAAAAATATATATAATAGTATTATCACACTTTATTTACCATTTGTTATAAAATGCAGTAATATTATTAAATATTTGATTTTTATAGTTATATTTAATGGGTCACACTATGTGCAATGTGAGAACCAACCCCGATCTCCAGATGCTCTCATGAGAACCAGAGAATATGAATATGAATATGAATATATATATATATATATATATATATATATATATATATATATATATATATATATATATATATATATATATACACACACACGGTAAGAGTGCATCAATACCTGTATTAATCTGCTGGCCGAATGCTCCTGCGGCCGGCGCTCCAAACGGGTTCTTGTTGGCGGCGTCTTCACTGGGTTTTCCTCCAAGACCACTGAAAAACCCTGATCCTGAGGAAGTGTTTCCAGCGCTCGAGCCGAACAGACCTGCACCGGACTGAGCCTGATCACAAAATCACATCGCATGCATACTTCAGATGCTTTCAAACACAAACAGCCAGGAATTATTATAGAGTGTATGCATGACACATCACTGTCAAATCAAGCAACCGTTATTTATACAGCGCTTTTACAACACAGCAGCTTTACAGAGATAACAGGAGAATAATGCAACAAAGTTTGTGTCTAGAAGGAAATAGTGTCACAGTCCAGCTGAAGTAAGATCAGTGATGGTTCAGTTTTTTTGTAAAAAAGTTATTAATTTAGTTCATTTATATATATATATATAGCTGCTCTGGCGAAAACCGTGATGTCATCATCCAGCTCAGTTCAGTTCTCATATAATGCTGTCAATGCAGGAGATCAATAATATTGATGAATATTAAATTAAATGTCCCCAACTAAGCAAGCCAAAAGGCAATGGCGACGATGGCAAGGAACCAAAACTCCATCAGTGACTGTTGTGACTGTCACACACACTACGAGTTGAGAGTTTTTAGACTTTCCATCCAGTGACTGTGGTAAAACCAGCCTCTTGTGGATTACTGCTGTATTTTAATTGTTTTTAACAGGTTTTTGGGTCTCACTGGCTGGCGATGATGGCAAACCAAGAGTAAAAACCTGAAATTTGCCTCTAAAAATGGAAATATCTCATTGGGGTTACTCAAAGCAAAGCTTCAGAAGCGTCTCTGAAAGTTCAGCTCATGCTGATGAAACTGCATCTGAGACTCGAACACATCCAGCCTGCTTCAGCTGGTAAAGAACTGAAGGTTTGAGTAAGAGCTGTACCTGTCCGAAGACGCTGGGCTGCTGTCCGAACACAGACGAGCTGGAGGTGCTGCTGCCAAACCCTGATTAAAACACATCGAGAAATCAAACAAACCGCCAAATGTGTGTTTATTCTTCAGCATGTGAGTCAATTAGTCTCAGATTATAAACAAATGCATGCACAATTATCACTGAACTTGATAAACGTTGCAAATGTATCTTACCATCCAGAACCAAATCCGTTTCTGTGAAATGCAAAATTTGTCCAAATAGATCTGTTTGTGAATACTAATGATTTATTTTGTATTAGTGCATCATATTTAGTGCACGCAACAAGGAAGATGTGCATCTGTGGATCGAGTCGCAATGAATGCATTCATTTAAGTCATTCCTAGGGTTGGGAATTGAAAAATACTTGAGTACTTGAGGTCAGGAATCGAATACTTGAGTACTTGAGGTCAGGAATCGAAAACTTGAGTACTTGAGGTCAGGAATCGAATACTTGAGTACTTGAGGTCAGGAATCGAATACCTGAGTACTTGAGGTCAGGAATCGGATACCTGAGTACTTGAGGTCAGGAATCGAATACCTGAGTACTTGAGGTCAGGAATCGAATACCTGAGTACTTGAGGTCAGGAATCGGATACCTGAGTACTTGAGGTCAGGAATCGAATACCTGAGTACTTGAGGTCAGGAATCGAATACCTGAGTACTTGAGGTCAGGAATCGGATACCTGAGTACTTGAGGTCAGGAATCGAATACTTGAGGTCAGGAATCAAATACCTGAGTACTTGAGGTCAGGAATCGAATACCTGAGTACTTGAGGTCAGGAATCGAATACCTGAGTACTTGAGGTCAGGAATCGGATACCTGAGTACTTGAGGTCAGGAATCGGATCCTTCCTCTTATCGATTCCTTTGTGAGAATTTCAATATGAGTTTAAACCATTGAAGCGCGAGAGACTCTGTTTTCTGTTCTCATGTGTATCAGTATATTGGATCCGTGCAGCTCTTATGCTGCGTTCACACCAAACGCGAATAGCGCGTCAAATTCGCGCCTGCCGCGTCTAGTTATACGCTTGACCACTTTGTGTTAATTCGCGCGTCAAGAGCGAAATTGACGCGCGTAAAATCAAAAGTTTGAAATGAAATTTACGCGCGTCAGAGGCGAAATCCGGAGGCGAAAGTTTCGAAACCTGTTGGCGGCCATCTTTTTTAGATGTTTATCGAGCATTAGCAGTAGCATTAATCGAGAGAGTCACCGCTCGTATATGCTCTGGAGAGCAGAAACAGCTGCGTAGGGGACATCGTCGCTGTACTCGGGTCCACCAGACCCTCCGGAGGGTTTCAGGAGTTTCACAATTTGCTCCAGGAGGTAGGTTTGGTGGACCTAACGGTGAGGACGCTGACGAGGACAGCGTAGGCCGTATAAGCCTCGGCCTCGAGTGGTCGCTGCATGACGAGCCCGCGCTGTACAGCCCGGCGCGAGGTTCACCCTCGCCCGCACCTAATCTGTCATTTATTTTTGTTTTGATAATAAATGGAGCCAGCCTCCAAAAGTGAAACCTGTCCTGTGATTTTTTTTTTTTAAGTTTTTATACACTAAATTGTGTTTGTTGTCTTTACATTAGATTAATAAAGTTTCATATAATCTAGAATAGATATGGAATAAATAGCATTCAATAAAAAATGAGTATCTCTCATATTGAAATCGAGTTTTTATGTGAAAGATTTGCTTTGTTGTGCATTTTAGTCATATTACAAAATAATTTATTGAGGCCAAACATAAAATAACATTATAAACTGTCAGTTCACCACGTGACAGCAGCAAGCAGGCTCCTGATTGGTTAACGCGGCGCGAATTGACGCAGAAGTTCAGATTTTTCAACTCGGGCGGCAGACGCGAATTCGCGTCAAACGCGTGAATGCACAAATAGCACTAATAAAATCATTCGCGCTTAACGCGCTAGACGCTCAATTCGCGCTATTCGCGCGAACTTGACGCGCGAATGAGGCGTATTCGCGTCTACCGCGCCGCGCTAAACGCCTCATTCGCGCCGCAGGAATTTTTTACGCGCGAAACGCGTCTTTGCATTGACTTAACATTGAAATCACTCGCGCCTGACGCGCTATTCGCGTTTGGTGTGAACGCACCATTAAAGTGACAGCAGCCTAATATTCCTGCTCTATAATAACACTAATGTGTTAATGTCTTTATTAATGCTTGACATTTATATTAGTTAGGCTAGTTGTTTTCTATGGTGTTTTTAAACCACAGGCAAACGTTTGACTACTAATCGGTCAAACCGAGTTGCAAAAATGTGAATACCATAAAACGTTTTCTCATATTGTACTTTATAAGACAGAAAGCAATGATAGCGCTGGAGATACGTTAGACTGTTGACTTCTAATGTGTGTGTTAGCAGGGCTCATTGAGTGTTGGAGTGTGTCGTGAGCATGTAGAGTAGTGATGGGACATCAGGGGAATGTGCATCAGTCTCGGGTGTGTCTTCAGGCCAGGATTTCTCCCATTCCTATGAGTTCCTGTGACTTCCACCTTATAAACAGCTGAGTCACTGACCCCTGACCCCCATATCCACACCTGTTTATGCTCTGCGTGTTTAGGGCCACATTAAACTCTAAAGAATGTGCTGACTGAAATTTTGCAAATGTGATGGTATGGTTTACCTTAGACTGCATATTGTGGTCTGATGTGAAATATTGACGCTTGCCATTTTGTCCAGCCTGCGTTAAATCCAATGTTCAGTCAGGCAATCCAATCTCAAAATACAAATGAGTTCAAGTGGATCAACTCAGTAAAGACTAGTGTTGGCTATCGGTTTGAATTTTAACGATTCCGATTCCAAAATGTGTGTCTCATTAGCAGTCTATATCAAGTATATTTTGCTGAAAATAAATATGCAATGAATTCAAAATGTAGATATCAGTGAAATTCCTGAGTAAAAGAAAAGGAAAAGTGCACAAACAACTATTGAAGAAAATCTGACAGTCAGTAATACAATAAAAACAATGTAGACATTTTAAACTAACAGTATTCAGCTAATAGCCTACTATAGAAACTGAATAAAGTAATCAACTGTAAAAACAATAAATAAAAACATATTATTGCACAATAATCATGCACAATAGTCATATTGAAATGCACACAAAGGAATCAATAAAAAGTATACGATTCCTGACCAAGTATTTTCGATTCCCAACTCTACATCCTACTCTATCTTGTCGGAATAAACTACCCTGTGATTAGTGAAAACAGATTGTCCAGTGCGTTTTGTAAAAACCCACCTGATGGTTGTCCAAAGCCGAACCCAGAGGACGCCGTGGTGGTGTTGCTCCCGAACACGGACCCCTGGCCGAAGCCTGCGCTGGGCTGTCCGAAACCAGGAGCGCTGTTTTGGGAAAAGAGTCCAGTTCCGGTTCCAGTTCCAGTTCCAGTGCCGGCTGCGGAGCCGGAGCCGGTGCCAGTGCCGGCCGCGAAGGAGAAGGAACTAGCACTGTTAGCGCTAGCGGCTCCAAATATCCCTGCTCCTCCGCCGGTGGCCGTCGACGTGGTGGAGGTCGTAGCCGGCGACCCAAACCCAGAGCTCGCGCTAAACGCCGCCTGACCAAAACTGAAGTTGCTAGCAGAGCCGGAGGCGGCAGGCTGGCCGAAACCAGCAGGACTCTGTCCGAACGCAAGCTTGCCAAAGCCAGCGGTCGGATTGGTGCCAAACCCGGTTGATCCAAACACTGTACTCGGAGCGGCGGGAGATTGTCCGAAAGTAGGAGCTGCGCTAGTGGTGATGGCTGTGGACGGGGTGGATGAAGCCGAAGTAGTGGCGACTGTGGAGAAACTGACGGTTTGAGCGTCAGTGCCAAAGATTGAGCCTGGTTTGTCAGAAGTTGAAGTTGCTGGAGTCTCTTGAGGAGCAGGAGTGGCTGTAGAAGAGCTGCTAATAGTCTCAGGAGCGGGATTAGCGACCGGTTCTGCTAAAGGAGGCTCGGATACAGCCGTCGGCGTGTCGGATGGTGGAGTAACTGACGGAGGAGGTGCGGGTGAGACCTCCACAGCTGGAGGAGATGGAGGCTTGATGGAAGTTGCTGCAATGGTTTCTGTAACGATGGGAGCCGCGGCTTCAGTGTCTGATACGACTGGCGCACTTAAAGTTAGCGGTTTAGGACATGGAGGTTCTTTAGCTTCTTCTTTAGCCAACTCGGGTGAAGTCGTCGTTGTCGTCGTTGGGAGGGAGTTTGTTGGAAGAGTCGTCTCTTGTAGAGGTGTGCGGAGAAGACTGCTGAAAGATGTGGCGTCCGGTGAGAACGTCGTCGAGGGAATCGTAAAAGTTGGTTTTATTGAGGGAGCCGCTCCTTCTGGTGGTTTAGCGGCGGGTGTAGGCGTGCCGAGAGCTTGTGGTGTAATGGTTTTTGTAGCTTCTGTTGTGGCGCTTTCTAATTCTGCTGTTGTGCTTCCAGTTTCTGCAGGCTTGGTTTGTGCGGAGTTGAATGTGAATCCTGTGGATCCGTTGCCAGGTGGTCCAAAGGTGAAACCTAGCGCGGATTTGGAGGCATCCTTGAGCTCTTCGCTTTGGCCGACTCTTAAGCCAGAGAAGCAGCCGAGAGTTTCTCCTTGGGCTTTGGGAGCGTGAGGGAGTTTAGGAGTCTCTGGAGGCGGGGTAGAGGAGCTCACACTCGGGGCGGGAGAAGCCAGTTTTGGGGTGAAGGAAAAAGGCTCCTCGGATCCACCGGGGCCGAACGGCATCTTTGATCCAGCACTGCTAGCGAAGGAGAACTTGCCTGGCGGGCCAGAACTCTTCGCTGTTTGTAGGATTAGAAGAAAAAAGAAGGAAAGAAATTTACTAAGAAGGCATGACTAATTGGCCATTGACAGAATCTGCAGAAAGTTAAAGGTCCCATGACATGGATTATTTTATTATTTTATAAATGTTTCCTGGGGTGCCCTTATAAATGTTAGTATGTTTTTAAGATCAAAAATGAAGAATTTAGAAATACAAGGCATTTTTCCCAGCCTGATTTTAGCCTCTGATTTGAACGCTCTGTTTGAAGGGGCGTGTCTGTGTGAGACTTCAGTGTAAACGCCCACTGCTGTGATTGGCTGCTGTGAGACTTCAGTGTAAACGCCCACTGCTGTGATTGGCTGACATGCTTGCATATGAAATAGCTAGCATTACATGTGGAACTCTCTCGAATACTTTTACTATTACAGCTATTATACGTTTTTACTATTACAGCTATCGAGATTAACGAATCGTGAGAAGTTTTTTAAGTATTTAGATCTATTCTAAATAAAGGCAAATAAACTTGCCTTGCCTTGCCTTGCCTATTCCCATCCCATAAAAGGTTGCAGTGATGAGCATTGAGCAGATGACAGCCTGTTGATCGCGTGAATGAAGATCTTATCATTGCAACGCAGTTTCTGCACTCTCACTTATGATTTCACCAATGCAAACGTGAGGTAAGTACAGTAAGAGCTTCGTTGTGCAGCGTAACAGCGTCAACAAGTTTTGGCAAGTGTCCAGATGTGTGATTGACAGCTTGGGCGATTGGAAAGGGATTGTTCTTTGATCGCTTTCTGTATATATTTTAATCACAGTTTAAATAAGATTATTTTAGTCACTGGCTTAATTTACTGATGCATAAACAGTATTGAACGACTTTGAGAGAAAGATTATCTCTCTGAACTTGAACAATTACACATCAGAAAACCACATAACCCACTGGGTTCTTCAGAGGCTCGGATGAAGGAACTAAAAAAAAGACATTTGTACATCCAAACACTGAGCAAACACATGCTTCGCTCGTTTGCAAGCCATGATGTCTCTCGAGGAAAAAAACAGTATCGCGCTCGGGCAGCTCATTTTCTCATGGGCGGCCAAATTCTCTTCGGGCAAAGAAGGGCTTGGTTTACACCCATCAAAACGTCTAGCCACTGGGGGACCATAGGCAGGCTAGGGGAACTCATATTAATGTTAAAAAAAACTCATAAAGTGAAATTTTCATGTCATGGGACCATAGTGTTTTTGTGTAGCGCGTCTGTGTTGCACGTCACCACGTAGGCTCACTATTGGCCGACGCTGGTCATGTGTGTGATGTGTGTGACGTACAACACAGAAGCGCTGCGCTAAAACACTACGTGAACTCACTCGAGGCCCAGAGAGAAGGAAATGAATAGTGAAATAAAGTCGTTATTTTTGTTTGTTTTTGCGCACAAAAAGTATTCTCGTTGCTTGATAAACTTAAGATTGAGCCACTGGAGTCACTTACTATATTAACGATCTCTTTAATACATTTTCTGGGCCAGCAAGTTATAGTGTCTTAGAAGCCTATGGAGGAGTGAGACAGCTCTCAGATTAAATCAAAAATATCTTAATTTGTGTTCCGGAGATGAACGAAGGTCTTACGGGGTTGAACAACATGAGGGTGAGTAATTACTGACAGAATTTTCATTTTTGGGTGAACTAACCCTTTAGAGTCCCCCTGTGGTGAAAATCCAGCTTTTAAATGTTGCTTATATGTCTATGTGGTGTTTTAAGACAAGCCATGTGGAATTATACTTTATTAATACAGTAAGCCTTGGATAAAACTAACTCTACATCGCGAGTCATGCCATTTACATTAACAATTCATATCGTCACATTTTTTATATCGCGATATAATGATGTATTGTTAGACCCCTGAGAGTGACTAAAGCTATTTGTTATAGAATACACTTTTCACCTTGAGTTGGATATTTGAACGTTCACGTTTCCTACATTATTATTTTCAAGATCTGAGATGAATTCTCTATTGTCGCTTTCAGAACAGCTATAAAGAATATGCACAATATTCAAACTCACATTCATTATTTTAACATTAAAGTCTCCCTGTGGTGAAAATCCAGCTTTTACTGTTGTTTATGTGTCTATGTGGTGTTTTTAATCTGCTTTAAGCAGATTAAACAAAGCATGTGTAGATTCATAAGTCGACAGCATTGCTGAGTATTTCCTCCTTAAAACTCAAAAACACGCTTTGAAATCACTGGTGTTTCTGACATCACAAACTACCTTGTAACCAATCAGATCAACGTGTGATCGTCAACCAGTGGATCTCTGAGCTGAGTGAGTGGGTGGAGGCGGGGCTCATTTGCATATTCATAGAACCGCGCATACTAAATGAGGCAAGGGTGTCGAGTTACATTCAAGATATTTTTCAAGGAAAATGTCATTTTGGTGATCAAAGGTGAGTTTTAAGGGATGAGATGATTGACTACAGGGAGACTTTCATCTTGAGGTCATTTGGAAGATTGCTAAGGCCCCGGCTCTCTGGTTGAGAAACACTGATGTAAATTATGCTGCGATTTCTGCAGATTCATGCAGCACTGACTCCAGGCCACTGGAATGATACTGAAAATTTACATTTTCTGACAATTACAGTAATAAAAAGGAAATCTAAAGATCTAATGTTTGCATCTCTAAATGAAACGAGACACATATGGAGACGATACCTTGAGTGTTGTTGGCGTCCGGGGATTGAGATGTGAAACTGAACCCTGCTGACCTGTGAAACAGCAAAATATGAGTCTTATGTTTACATACAATCAAATATAAAGACATTAGACATTGCTGAAGAGACACTGAAATGTGGAGTCGCTTCAGTCAAGACTCAATCAATGGCAATCAGGAAGACTTACACCAACCAGTCAAAAGTTTGGGATCGGTAAGATTTTTAATGTTTTTAAAAGAAGTCTCTTCTGCTCACCAAGGCTGCGTTTATTTGATTTAAAAAAATAAACAGTAATATTGTGAGATATTATTATAATGTAAATCATCTGAATATATAGTAAAGTGTAATTTATTGTGATCAAAGCGGAATCATTACTCCAGTCTTCAGTGTCACATGATCCTTCAGAAATCACTCTAATATGATGATTTGATGCTTAAGAAACATTTATGATTATTATAAAATATATTAAAATAGCAAACAGTTATTTTAAATTGTAATAATATTTTACAATATTACAGTTTTTTTGTATTTTTATTCAAATATATGCGGCCTTGGTGAGCAGAAGAGATTTATTTTAAAGATCTTCCCAATGGTAGTGTATATAGAGGTGGAGGTAGTTATAATTATGTTTAATAACTCACGGTGCAGAAAACGAGAAGCCCTTCGAGTTCTTCTCGCTGACAGATGAAGAAGCTCCTGCTTCAGGTTTAGCGGCTCCTCCTGGACCAGACACACACAACCCAGCTCAATATTAAACACTCACACTTTTATTCAGCAATTAAACCCTCATCCTTCCCTCGCGTTCTGTGACAAATTAGTCAAAATGACCCGAAGCCCTAAAATTATACTTCTTTTTCTTTCTTTTTTGTCCACAAAGCTTGTTTTATTTAATTTTGATATGTTTTCAATTTTTTAAAGCAATTTGTTTGGAAGATTTTGTTATTTTTTCTTTTATTTACCTTTAAATTACTAGATTTGATCAATAAATAGTCATTTAGAAGCACATTCCTCACATTCTTTCAAATTAAATTCAAAATAACTCACAATTTCATGCATAACCCTTTTAATTCAGCTCTAAATATCTTACATCGGGAATCTTTGCAGACCTCTTGTAGAAAAATAATAATATATCATGATATTTCATGACTCTTATAGCTCTATATGCAGCAACTGAGCTGTTCTTCTGGGTCCTAAAGCCAGTTCTCTTCAGTATGCATTCACACACACATGTAGACATTATAAAATATTCTTTTGGGATTAAAGTGAAAAAAATTCTTCTGACTGAAATTTTTTTTTTAGGCCAAGTCATATTCCTTTAACTTTTTAAATAGTCGAGACCAATAGCGTTTTAAGGGGAGACGTTTTAAACCGCTTTAATATTGCCAGTAGGCGTATTTTAAAAGCTATATTTTAATCTATGAAAACCAGGCATGGAACATACTAATATAATTAATAATTTGCATATATATATATATATATATATATATATATGTATATATATATATATATATATATATATATATGCAAATTATAACACGTTTACACAAAATTTGTTAACACACAAGTAAGTTACTTTTCCCCTTTACTTAACATAAATTGTAAGAATATGACTAATAGTAAAGACTAGTACTATTTTCTTTGTGAATGAATAATGTATCGTAAATAAATAAATGTTCTTCCTTAAAATACAGGGTGCATAAGTTTGGACACCCTTATGTTAAATTCCCATAGAGGCAGGCAGATTTTTATTTTTAAGTATTTTTTTTATTTATTTTTTAGGATACTATGCATCCTGATAAAGTTCCCTTGGCCTTTGGAATTAAAATAGCCCCACATCATCACATAGCCTTCACCATACCTATAGAGATACTTTCCATAAGATCATCTCTCAATGCAAATCAAACTAGCTATTAGGCTAACTGAAATACAACCATGCCAATCTCTAGGTATGGTGAAGGCTATGTGATGATGTGGGGCTATTTTAATTCCAAAGGCCAAGGGAACTTTATCAGGATGCATAGTATCCTAAAAAATAAATAAAAAAAATACTTAAAAATAAAAATCTGCCTGCCTCTATGGGAATTTAACATAAGGGTGTCCAAACTTATGCACCCTGTATTTTAAGGAAGAACATTTATTTATTTACGATACATTATTTATTCACAAAGAAAATTGGTGTCCTTTAAGGTTGGATTTTTCCTAATTTTTCAAATTAAGGCATTAAGTTCAGTTTCCAAAAGATGATTTTTTATTCCTCTTTTTAGTCAACTTTAGTATGGGTGTCTAAACTTATGCATAGCACTGTAAACATTAGGCCTAGGCTAAAGCTATTAAATAGCAGTCCCAAACTAGTTTTTGTTAATACAATGTTGGTATGAGCCACTACAGTCATTTAAAAATATAAAAAATAACACAAAGAAAAATAGTGGCATTTTAGGGCTATATGGAAACGACAGTTACCATGGTGAATACACAATATTAACAATAACTGTTAATGAAACATGGAAACTGGTGAATAGAATGAGAATCATACCTGCATTACTTTTATTTCGTGTAATTTACAACGTAACGGCGTTGCATGCTCGTAGTTTCTTTTGCACTTGATCAGTGAAGCAATACACCGCGCGCCGCTAAATTTGCGCGTGCAATTGAGTGTGCGCTACGAACAGGATAACGACTGACAGGACAAGAAAGTCCGTTTTTCTGAGGTGAAAAACTTTATTTCAGCGTACACTTATGTCACTGCCTGCCTGGTAGTTCCTATTGTGCTGGGTTTTCTGAAGTAGGCTAGTCATGATTCGCCTCTCATAACATAACATGCTCTAAACACGCACGCAGTGTGGAAAAGGAGGAGCGGAGGCGCAGGGAGCAAGGATCACAGCGCAAATTTGAACTATATCGATGTGATATGGTCTAATTCCATATCGCATTTAAAAAATATATCGATATATTTTTTATATCGATATCGCCCAGCCCTACCTGCATTATAAGTGTGTCACTGAAATATAGTTCTACCTCAGCGCGTTTAGCTGTAGCCTGACATGCACTTTCCGTGAGCGGTAATTGAAAACCCGGAGTGGACTATGAGCGAAGTGATTACAGAGTGCTTAGAGTGGAGAGAGGAACGTGCTTTTGCTCCACTCCAGGCTTTGATCACATCCCCCTCAGCAGGGTGAATACACCTCGTCTTTCCTTAATTTAAGACCTATTCAAACTAAAATTAAGATATTTATTACACTATTTGAGAAATGAAAGCCTATTTACGGCCTTAAAATTATGAAAAGTGAATTTAAGACTTTAAGGACAGACTGGAACCCGCAATGACGGAAATCCGTCATAGACTTGCTGCAATTAACGGAAATCCGTCGTAGCGACGGAGAACTTTAATCCCTGAGTAAAGTTTTAGCATTTTTAGTTTGATTTTGGATCATTTTTAGGTTTTTCTATGTGAACTGAAGCATTCCTCACATTCCATTCATTCCTAAGGGGTCAAATTGACCTGCCAGGGAAGGATTTGTTACTATTTTACATTTTAAACACAAAACGTGGTTTCGTTTGTATTCGTGGTTCAAGTGCGATAACGGTCCGTGTCAAAATGACCCGAGGGAAGGATGAATGTTAAATTGAACACATCTGAGCGCATGGGAGCTCACACCTACCGAACACGAAGCTGGAAGATGTGGTCTGGGCCGGCGACTGGACCTTTAGCGCAGCCTGAAAGGAACTCTGTGAGAGTGAAGACAGCGATACACCAAACGTCAGACATTACATGCTGGTCTTTAAGAAGCAGTGTGATGTTTCCTGTAGTGTTTCTCATGAGACTCACTTTATTGGCCTCCACCGTAGCCAGAACCTGCTGAACCACCTGAGCCGCCGGTGCTGGAACAGACGCGCTACACACACACACACACACACACACACACACACACACACACACACACACACACACACACACACACACACACACACACACACACACACACACACACACACACACTATGATCATTAACACTCTTAGGAGAACACCTATCATCTGAGGGCCATGCATTGCACTTTAAACTGCATTTAAAGCATAACTGACACTGAATTTGGCCCTTTTTGGATGAATAAAGCAAAAGTAGGAATGTACACTTCAGCACATGGCAATATGAACTAGTGATTGTGAATATTAAAACCTGAAGTCTCACTATATGAGCACATGATGACATGAGCTTGATCTGAGAGTCACTTTAGGAGCATTTCACCATTTCATCTGAGAAAACGAATCGCGCACACACACACACACACACACACACACACACACACACACACACACACACACACACACACACACACACACACACACACACACACACACACACACACACACACACACACACACACACACACACACACACACACACACACACACACACACACACACACACACACACACACACACACACCTTCACTTCAACTCGCCAAAATAAAAGTTTGGTTTAACTTGAAGAAATGATGACAGAAATATATTACAACTGAACAGCACAATTTACCTCTCAAATGAAAATGTAACAATTTATTTTATATTTTGGCAAACGAAATGCTGCAAAAACAGGTTTACTGTTCAAATTATAAACAGAACATTTTTACAAATTAAAAAAAATACAATTTAATCATTTTATTCTTAGTAATGGTAGTAGTAGTATTAATTCAATGTTTTTTTTTACAATTTTATGAGCTCAAATGACATGCTTTGAGTATTAAAATGTAATTAAACTATTAAAATGGAGCCCAGAAATAGAGAAACATAGAATTTGGGAAAAATAAAACGGAATAAGAAAAGAAAAAAACTATTTTATAGGGCCCTAAAATGAAACATTTCATAATTTCAAATAATTCAATATGATTTTTGATTACTAAAATTGAATTTAATGATTAAAAACAAAAAACAAAACAAAAACTAACTTTAGAATTATATTCTCTTGAATTTTGAAACGACCAAAGAGACGACGTTCCGATGAACAAATAACAAAGAATAGGGAAAAGGAGAAGGAACGCGCGAAGTCCCGAATTTACATCGGAAAAGCGTAAAGAGGACGGGATGAGGAGGAGTGAGGGGGAGGGATGAGGAGAAGTGAGGGGGAGGGATGAGGAGGAGTGAGGGGGAGGGATGAAGAGGAGTGAGGGGGAGGGATGAGGAGAAGTGAGGGGGAGGGATGAGGAGGAGTGAGGGGGAGGGATGAAGAGGAGTGAGGGGGAGGGATGAAGAGGAGTGAGGGGGAGGGATGAGGAGAAGTGAGGGGGGAGGGATGAAGAGGAGTGAGGGGGAGGGATGAGGAGAAGTGAGGGGGAGGGATGAGGAGGAGTGAGGGGGAGGGATGAAGAGGAGTGAGGGGGAGGGATGAGGAGGAGTGAGGGGGGAGGGATGAGGAGGAGTGAGGGGGAGGGATGAAGAGGAGTGAGGGGGAGGGATGAGGAGAAGTGAGGGGGAGGGATGAGGAGGAGTGAGGGGGAGGGATGAAGAGGAGTGAGGGGGAGGGATGAGGAGAAGTGAGGGGGAGGGATGAGGAGGAGTGAGGGGGAGGGATGAAGAGGAGTGAGGGGGAGGGATGAAGAGGAGTGAGGGGGAGGGATGAGGAGAAGTGAGGGGGAGGGATGAAGAGGAGTGAGGGGGGAGGGATGAGGAGAAGTGAGGGGGAGGGATGAGGAGGAGTGAGGGGGAGGGATGAAGAGGAGTGAGGGGGAGGGATGAGGAGAAGTGAGGGGGGAGGGATGAGGAGGAGTGAGGGGGAGGGATGAAGAGGAGTGAGGGGGAGGGATGAGGAGAAGTGAGGGGGAGGGATGAGGAGGAGTGAGGGGGAGGGATGAAGAGGAGTGAGGGGGAGGGATGAGGAGAAGTGAGGGGGAGGGATGAAGAGGAGGGAAGGGGAGGGATGAGGAGAAGTGAGGGGGAGGGATGAGGAGAAGTGAGGGGGAGGGATGAGGAGGAGTGAGGGGGAGGGATGAAGAGGAGGGAAGGGGAGGGATGAGGAGGAGTGAGGGGGAGGGATGAAGAGGAGTGAGGGGGAGGGATGAGGAGGAGTGAGGGGGAGGGATGAGGAGAAGTGAGGGGGAGGGATGAGGAGAAGTGAGGGGGAGGGATGAGGAGAAGTGAGGGGGAGGGATGAAGAGGAGTGAGGGGGAGGGATGAAGAGGAGTGAGGGGGAGGGATGATGAGAAATGAGGGGGAGGGATGAGGAGGAGTGAGGGGGAGGGATGAGGAGAAGTGAGGGGGAGGGATGAAGAGGAGGGAGGGGGAGGGGCCGGGATGAGGAGGAGGGAGGGTCGAGCTAGCCTCCGTTTTGTTTGACAATACTTCGAACGTCAACAAGAAGTGACGACACCCAACATCGCTGAGAGCAGCTTTAACTACTGAGAAAATGTATATTGGGAAAAATAAAATGGATTTAATTTGGCTCTAGGTCAAAACGGACCCTTAGTGAACAGTGTGTGTGTGTGTGTGTGTGTGAGAGAGAGTGAGTGTCTGTGTGAGAGTGAGTGAGTGTGCGCGTGTGTGAGTGTGTGAGAGTGAGTGAGTGTGCGTGAGTGAGTGAGTGTGTGTGTGTGAGAGAGAGTGAGAGTGAGTGAGTGAGTGAGAAAGTGTGCGTGTGTGCGTGAGTGAGTGAGTGTGTGTGAGGGCGTGCATGTGCGCGTGAGTGAGTGAGTGAGTGTGTGTGTGTGAGAGAGAGTGAGAGTGAGTGAGTGAGAGAGTGTGCGTGTGTGCGTGAGTGAGTGAGTGTGTGTGAGGGCGTGCATGTGAGTGAGTGAGTGAGTGTGTGTGTGTGAGAGAGAGTGAGAGTGAGTGAGTGAGAGAGTGTGCGTGTGTGCGTGAGTGAGTGAGTGTGTGTGAGGGCGTGCATGTGCGCGTGAGTGAGTGAGTGAGTGTGTGTGTGAGAGAGAGTGAGTGAGTGAGTGAGTGAGAGAGTGTGCGTGTGCGCGTGAGTGAGTGAGTGAGTGAGTGTGTGTGAGGGCGTGCATGTGCGCGTGAGTGAGTGAGTGAGTGTGTGTGAGAGAGAGTGAGAGTGAGTGAGTGAGTGAGAGAGTGTGTGTGTGTGCGTGAGTGAGTGAGTGAGTGTGTGTGAGGGCGTGCATGTGCGCGTGAGTGAGTGAGTGAGTGTGAGGGCGTGCATGTGCACGCGAGTGTGTGTGCGTGAGTGAGTGAGTGAGTGTGTGTGTGTGAGAGAGAGTGAGAGTGAGTGAGTGAGAGAGTGTGCGTGTGTGCGTGAGTGAGTGTGTGTGAGGGCGTGCATGTGCGCGTGAGTGAGTGAGTGAGTGTGAGGGCGTGCATGTGCACGCGAGTGTGTGCGTGAGTGAGTGAGTGAGTGTGTGTGTGTGAGAGAGAGTGAGAGTGAGTGAGTGAGAGAGTGTGCGTGTGTGCGTGAGTGAGTGTGTGTGAGGGCGTGAGTGAGTGTGTGTGAGGGCGTGCATGTGAGTGAGTGAGTGAGTGTGTGTGTGTGAGAGAGAGTGAGAGTGAGTGAGTGAGAGAGTGTGCGTGTGTGCGTGAGTGAGTGAGTGAGTGTGTGTGAGGGCGTGCATGTGCGCGTGAGTGAGTGAGTGAGTGAGTGTGTGTGTGTGAGAGAGAGTGAGAGTGAGTGAGTGAGAGAGTGTGCGTGTGCGCGTGTGTGTGAGAGAGAGTGAGACTGAGTGAGTGTGTGTGAGGGCGTGCATGTGCGCGTGAGTGAGTGAGTGTGCGCGTGTGTGTGAGAGAGAGTGAGACTGAGTGAGTGTGTGTGAGGGCGTGCATGTGCGCGTGAGTGAGTGAGTGAGTGTGTGTGTGTGAGAGAGAGTGAGAGTGAGTGAGTGAGAGAGTGTGCGTGAGTGAGTGAGTGAGTGTGTGTGAGGGCGTGCATGTGCGCGTGAGTGAGTGAGTGAGTGAGTGTGTGTGTGTGAGAGAGAGTGAGAGTGAGTGAGTGAGAGAGTGTGTGTGTGTGCGTGAGTGAGTGAGTGAGTGTGTGTGAGGGCGTGCATGTGCGCGTGAGTGAGTGAGTGAGTGTGAGGGCGTGCACGCGAGTGTGTGTGCGTGAGTGAGTGAGTGTGAGGGCGTGCATGTGCACGCGAGTGTGTGTGCGTGTGTGCGTGAGAGAACGTGTGTGTGTGTGTGTGTATGTGTGTGTGAGGGTGTGCGTGTGAGTGAGTGTGTTTGAAAAGCCCATATTTACAGATCAATGTCTCTGTGTTTAGGAATGCTGGGATACGTCTTAGAAACAGCCTGAATAAAAGCGCTCTGATGTTCTGCGTTCACGACTGGAAGATCACGCGGAGTGTGTCCTGAGGACAAATCTCTGCCACTGCACACACACACACACACACACACACAGGTCATGTGATGATAATGATGATGAAGAGCGGTAACTGGAGCAGAGGAAGAGGAGAGATGTGCTCTGATAAACACAGTGACATCATTACACTGGTCACCTGACCTCGGCACAGCGAACAAACCAAACACACACACTCTTCCTGCATCAGTAGGAGAGATCAATACAGACAGGAAGACTCTCTCACACACACACACACACACACTCTCACCGATAAATGTTCATTTTTAATGTTATCGTTATCAGTCCAATAAGAAAATGAGGTTGATATCGATAATTTATTAGCCATAAGAATATAACAATAATTGTAAAAGTGAAGGAATCTTTAAAATAGGCTTCATTTAGGAAGTGATTCTGGGAAAAGAAAGATCTAGATGTTTCACTGATTTCTGCAGGTAAAGTTTTAAAATAAAAGCAGTTGCTTATCGGCCAATAATCGCCCATCGGCTTCCAGAGAATTACCGGTTATCAATATCGGCCAAAATTCCCTACACAATATAGTTGTAGACAATATAGAACAGCTGTTTTACAACTTAAATAATTATGCTTGAATTAAATGCAACTTAATTTCCACGAGTTATTCATGAGTTGAGGCACATATCCATGAGCTAATGTTCTATGGAAGTCAGTTTAAAGAAGAATAAAAACCCATGCTCATATTTATCATATCTCAACTAAATTACTTTATTAATGACTGATAATGCTATTAGTTTTAATAAGTGTAAGCTGCGCCTGCGCCAGACGTCACGTGACTGAAGGACAAGCGCTGTCATTCCTTTAACCAATATTACCAATCGAACATATTGTGTGACTGTGATCTATGACTTTTCCAAAACTTTCTAGGTTTATTTATTTTTTCAAAACTGTGTGTGACTGTGTGTTTGTGTAAGTGTGTGTTTGTGTGTGCACGTAAGTGTGTGTGTGACTGCATTTGTAAGTGTGTGTGAGCAAGTGAGTGACTGAACGTAAGTGTGTGTGTGTGTGTGAGTGAGTGTGACTGTGGGAGAGTGTGTGTGAGACTGTGACTGTGTGTGTGTGTGTGTGTGTGACTGTGGGAGAGTGTGTGTGAGACTGTGACTGTGGGAGTGTGTGTGTGTGTGTGTGTGTGTATGTGACTGTGGGAGTGTGTGTGTGTGTGTGTGTGTGTGTATGTGACTGTGGGAGTGTGTGTGTATGTGACTGTGGGAGTGTGTGTGTGTGTGTGTGTGTGTGTGTGTGTGTGTGTGTGTGTGTGTGTGTGTGTGACTGTGGGAGTGTGTGTGTGTGTGTGTGACTGTGGGAGTATCCCCCCCCCCCCCCCCCCCCCCCCCCCCCCCCCCCCCCCCCCCCTTCAGGCAGGAAGTGATGTCAAATCATCATCACCACAAACTCTCACATCCTGCAGTGACTCAGTGCACAACGGGAAACTCTACACACTGAAGACTCATAACTATAATATCTGGAGATACTGAGAACTATGATGTTAACAATAACTATAACACTGACCAGAACCACTATAACAATAAAGTAAATGACATCTATAATCATAACTATAACAATGATGATAACTAACTATAACATTCACTGATAACGATAACGATAACTATGATGTTAGCGATGGTTTAGGTTATAAACATAATTTACTTTTATTACTATAGTAATAATTGAGTGCATGCAATGCGTGATAAAAACAATAATAATTAACTATAGTTATAATAAATGAAAACAACAATGACAACTATAATGATAGTGACCATAACAAACGCTTAACTATAATAACTGTAATGTTAACTGTGTAATGACAAATATAATGTTAAAGTTTCATGATAATGATAACATTGCTATAATAACTACAATATAAACTTATAACAAATGTTAACTATTAATGATAACGTTACTATAATGATTTGTAAAACGATAACTATAATATCTTTGACAGTGACAACTTTAATAACTAACGTAAATAACTAATGACAACGACCAATAACATAAACAATGATCCCTGTAGTGTTAATGATCATAAATAACAATAACTATAACATTAATAACTCACAACTATGCTATTGATATATTATAAGTATAATAAAAATGTACAACAATGTCACCTATTAATAACTAATGATAACTATAACATTAGCAATAATGTAAAAGATTACTATAATAATAACTATAACTACGTTAATGATAACTATTACTATAATAACTATAACATTAATGATAATAACTATTCGTTAAATATGACAATAGTTTACGATAACGATTATTATAACGATAACTTATAACACTATCTATATTATATATACGTGATTAAATGATTTATCATTATAGTTCATGGATCGCATCATCACTGCACAGATCAGCCACCTGTCAATCATCTCCGCAGCGTATGATTCATATGCAGTGACGACAGATTAATAACTTCAGCACACTGTAGTTGAACCCCATGGGAGGAACACTAAACACTGATGTGTGTGTGACTGATGTTCTCATCAGATGAGAGTGTGTGATCGCGGTCTGAACACACGCCTGAGGGAAGATGAGCTCATGTGAAAGGTTAAAACAGGACAGCGTACACACACACACAGCCCATAATAAACACACACACAGCCCATAATAAACACACACACACAGCCCATAATAAGCACACACACACAGACTGACCCTGACCTCATTTCAGAGGATTTCACAGTGCGAGTAGATTCATAGAACACACACACACACACACACACACACGAATAGCAGTATTTGGTCTCCCTGCGTTGAAAATCCATCTTTTAATGTTGTTTATGTGTCTATGTGGTGTTTTTAATGTGCTTTAAGACAAAGCATGTGTAAGTTCATAAGTCGACACCATTGCTGAGTATTTCCTCCTTAAAACTGCAGTGAACCAAAGACAGTCTCAAAAACACGCTTTGAAATCGCTGGTGTTTCTGACGTCACAAACTACCTTGTAACCAATCAGATCAACGTGTGATCGTCAACCAGTGGATCTCTGAGCTGAGGGAGTGAGTGGAGGCGGGGCTCATTTGCATATTCATAGAACCAATCAGATCAACGTGTGATCGTCAACCAGTGGATCTCTGAGCTGAGTGAGTGAGTGGAGGCGGGGCTCATTTGCATATTCAAAGAACCGCGCATACTAAATGAGGCAAGGGTGTCGAGTTACAGTCAAGATATTTTTAAGGAAAAAACATTTAAATATGTCCTTCTGGTGATCAAAGATGAGTTTTAACAGTAACATTATTGACTACAGGGAGACTTTAAACATTCCAGGTGATTTTATTGGGGAGTGAAAATAAAAATAGCTGTAAAAAATATATATTTGACTCCTTTAATGAGTCTTTTTTGAATAATTTTATAATACAACTGTAGAATTACAATGCTAATATATTTCTGACTTTCTTCATGTTTAAATGTTGAACCATCAAGCTTGTATTGTGACGGGTTGCTGGCCACCATAATGCATTTTCAATCTGTTTAGGGCCCTATGATTTCCGTGATGCGGAAAACGCGGACGGAATCACGGAATTCTCTTATACGCACGGAATTTGCATATATTTTGTTGACATTAAATAAACGATTTTTTTTTTAAGTTTAAAGGTCTCTACCTAAACCCAGAGCCATATAGAGAGACATATGTCAATAAAGTTAATATACAGTGATGCAAACAGCGCGCTTTTCAGTATGCGCGCACGCGTGAACCACTAGTGTTTCTTCTTGCTGCGTATCTTTTACCGTCTATGGCAAGGATCTCCGTGGCCTGATTGGAGGTAAAGTAGCACCGCAGTTCATGTGACAAGAACCAACGTACAGTATCAACTTCACCCTTTCCGTAACAACATTGAAAGCTCAGTCAACATAAAGGATGGGGGTGCACCACAAACACTACAGATGTTTTTCTCTTCTCCGTAAATAAATCTTGTAGCAGAGCTACAGCAAGCGTTTTTCGGTGGTGGAAATCTATTAGCTACTAAAACTTCTTTGTGGTTGTGGAGAGCGCAGAGCATGGTTGCATAAAAATCGGACCGAATTTTACTAATAATTAAAGATAAGCTAATATGCATTGTGTTTGTAAATGTCAGTAATTTATCTTTTTTGACTTTGACTTATCTTTTTATAAAAATGATTTAAAGGCTTAAATATGTGAGGTTTATATTTTTATAAAACATTCTTTGTGAAAAAATATTTAAAGGCTTAAATATGTGAGGTTTATATTTTTATAAAACATTCTTTGTGAAAAATTATTTAAAGGCTAATTTAATCTTTAATTTAATATTCATCAATCCTACCTTTTAATTGTTACCTTCATGTTACTGTTATTTTTGGCCAGAGATTTGTTAAAGGTTTGGCTGAATTTTGGAGAATTTTGAATGTGCTTTGCTGAATATATTAACAATTAAAAAAAAAAAGCTGAATTGTGAGTTTGTGTAACTGAATTTTTAAACGTCAATACTACCGTATTTTCCGCACTATAAGGCGCACCGGATTATAAGGCGCACCTTCAATGAATGGCCTATTTTAGAACTGTTTTCATATATAGGGCGCACCGGATTATAAGGCGCATATAGAATAGAAGATACTGCAGTCAAATGTTTGACTGGGTTTGCGTTATGCAGTGGTCACCAACCTTTTCAAGCCTAAGATCACATCCAAAGTCCAAATGTAAACCAAGATACCTTGTTTATACTCGACGCGTCCGCATGAGCGCGAAGTTAATAAAAAAAATAATATCCGTCTGCTCAGGCAGATTTGGCTTAACAGCGCGCGCGCCTCTGAATCCGAAGATGCATGACTTTGAGCCGAATCTGCCCGAGCAGACGGATATTAGTAGTACATCTCATCACACCGGCACCCAGTTTGCGCGTCTTAATCAGTTGTATGGTCTGGTGTTCAGTCTAAAACAAAACAGTTGCGTCAAGTATAAATGCCTCGTCTGTTTGGGGAGTTGCGCGCGCAGTCAGCGGAGGCTCGCGCTCCGGTGTCAGGCGAAAGTATAAACAAGGTTTAAGTCAGCGGTTGTTTAACAGACGTTAACATAAGGCGCCAGATCCATATATAAGGCGCTCCGGATTATAAGGCGCACTGTCGTTTTTTGAAAAAATTAAAGGCTTTTAAGTGCGCCTTATAGTGCGGAAAATACGGTACTTAGAAGTGAAAAGAAAACAAGCAAATCCGAAAAATCCGAAAGGGCTAAAAATAAATCCGAAAAAACGGAATTTGAAAAAAAAAATAAAACGGAATTTGAGAAAAAATAAAACGGATTTCATAGGGCCCTATCTGTTGTGAAGCGGAGCGTTTTATTGAGCGTGAAGCCAGTAAAGCTGCCCCATAATCCCCCTCTCTCACCTGATGACGGTGGACACAGGTGTGTGTGGACCTTTGTCCTTCAGCTCCTGTACGTTCACCACCTGAGGAACCGTCTTCAGCGTGGACTCGGTCAAACACGCTCCTAGAAACCACACACACACACACACATCAGAATCAGTCAGAAATAACTTCATTCATCAGTTATTATACAACGCTTGTGTCACGCAATGTCAATAATGCACTACATCTAGTGTCTCAGATGATTATGATAACGTCAGCTCAAGCTCTCACTGGTGCTTTACTAAACCCTCTAAAAGAGAATCAGGAATATTCACACTTATCTAAGTCTAACAGAAGTGCAAAAGGCTTCAAAAGTTGCAAAAAGGTGATTATATTGTGCAATTAATCTATTAAAACAAAAACCTAATCTATATGATATTTCTATAATACTTTACACAACTTTTTTCTACACTACTGTTCAGAAGTTTGGAATAATAATGTTTTTTGAAAGTCTCTTCTGCTCGCCAATGCTGTGTTTATTTGATTAAAAATGCTGTAAAAATAGTGAAATATTATTCCAGTGTAAATCATCAGTTTTCTATGTGAATATATAATAAAGTGTAATATATTCCTGTGATCAAAGCTGCATGTTCAGCATCATTACTCCAGTCTTCAGTGTCACATGATCCTTCACAAATCACTCTAATATGATGATTTGATGAAACATTTATGATTATTATCAGTGCTGAAAACAGTTGTGCTGCTTTATATTTATATTTCCATGATTCTTTGATGAATAGAAAGCTCAAAACAACAGCACTTATTTGATAGCAATCTTTTGTAACATTATAAATGTCTGTAGTCACTTTTGATCAATTAAACGCATACTTAAATTCTAAAAACATTTCATCTTTTGAGGTGTAGTGTGTATTATAACAATAAATTGAGAGAAAACTAATGTTTCTGCAGTTCAAAGAGTCTATGGTGTCTGTCGCCCCCTAGTGTGAAGACACACACTTACACTGATGAACACACACAACTGATGTAAATGCATTATTATAAAAACCTGATAATAGGGGTGTAATAATATATCGTGTCACAATATATCGCAATATAAAAATGCAACAATATGTATTGTGGATAGTTCACACAAAATATTAATTACTGTGTGAGAAAAAAAAGAAGTTTTTTGAGTTTTAGTGTCAGAACTACATTAAACTACTATATATAGTGTTGAATATAATGTATAATAATGCAATGGGGGAATATTTGTGTGTCCTGATAATGCCAGATGTCTGATGTTACCAGTAAAAAGTGGCTGACATTATTTTAAATATATCTAGTCAGTGACAGAGATCAAGCATATTCGTCTAAAATAATTCTGTATTTTCATCTTCAGAATCATGAATATTGTTATTCATGGCCGGTGTGTTTGTACCAGGTTTCTGGCTGGTCATGTGTCTACTGAGGGCGGCTCTTCCAGCAGCCTGAGGGGCGGGGACTGTGGTGGGCGTGGTCTTCTCTGTGGGCGGGGCTCCGTGCTTCACTGTTTTTGTGGCTAGCGCTGTGCTATCGGCACTGTCCATGTTTATCTTCGGAGCTGCAACACATTCAAGAGACATTCAGTCAAAAAGATAATTCAGACACCAGATATCACTTACTAGTGTGTGCAGGACACTATAGTTCATTTATGTGAGTGAGGAGAGCAAAATAAAGTAAACTGTGACATATTATACCCAAATATTCTTCATACAGTGAAAATTTAGGACCAAAAATGATTGGGACACTTTGAGCTGATCATGTTTTGCTGAAGTGTGTTTTCTTTAATTGCTAATGCTCTTTTTACACACAGACTGAACACAATGAAGCATTGCTTGGTGATTGGTTGAGCTAAACTGGTATTATCTAATTGTGTAGTTAAATTTAACAGCTGACAGATATTCAACATAATTCATGTGTGAGACAGTCTAACAGAAGGACGGACAAAACCAGTAAAATATCAACTGATATATCATATTTATTACCATTTTCTAAACTATAGCGAATAAACTGATAATGTGAGAAATGTTGAAGGAGTCTGATGATGTGTCTCACTGGTGCTGATGATCGGGACTCTGCTGAAGGGACTGGGACTGAAGCCCGGCTGTATGGAGGGCGTTCGGACCACGGTCGGGTGTCTCGGGACGCTGGGCATCAGAGCCGGCATCAGAAGCGGCTCGTCCCCGTCCTCGGCCAGCGCCAGCGAGTCCTCGGGCTCCAGGACCTGAGACAGAGACGAGCTCGAGCTCACCTCATCCAGATCCTCGTAGAACTGAGGACACAGGAACGCGGACCGCGACAGGTTGGCTGAGGAACGAGAGACACGGACAGATCATCGTTTCAAATGAAATCTGTTCATTTCAATGAGTTTGATGGACAAAGTCACAGTAATACAAGCTTAAATTACTCACTGAGTGATAATTCAAACAATACTTCAAATGTGATCATCAGGAGTTGCTGAGAAAACACTCCCTAATGAATGACTTCTGTAAATCTGTGTGCGAGTCCATAAACTGGAAGAGTTTCTGAACATACTGTTTATGCAATAGGCTTTTATTTTAAAGGAAAATTAAAAAAGAATAACACTGTGACCGAAGACATGCAGTTTGTCTGTCCACATCAGATGCGATTTGCATATTCATAGAACCACGCATACTAAATGAGGCGAGGGTGTCGAGTTACATTCAAGATATTTTAAGGCATGAAGACATTTTTTTTCAAGGAAAAAACATTTAAATATGTAATTTGTGTAGCCTGGGTTTCCCCATACTGCCTTGCTCACAGCGCGATTTTATTCACACTGCTAGGCAGTCTGGACACCATGGACCAGATTTTCCCCTGAAAAAGGGAACCAATCACAGAACGGGGATGGAGCAGCAAGACGATGACCACACCGAAGCAGTTTGTTTATATCTATGAATCCAACATGGCATCAGACTCGACGTTACCTTCTACCCTCATGTTTATCTTGCACAAACGGTAATATTCGCTAAACGCCATCGTGCACAAATAAATCTTTGACCCATCGTCTTTTTCCTCGTTGAATTTCTGTCGCTCTACATACGTCATCTGGTATAACTGAAGCGATTGGTTATGAGCTACGTGCAGGCGCATTTGATAGACATTCATAGCGCCCAATAAACGGCTCTGGGCATTCGTAAACCACACCTCAAATACGAGAAAATGAACACGTGGTTCCCGGACCAAGTGTCTGACGTTAGCCAGGCTATCATTTTGGTGGTTAAAGATGAGTTAAGGGGTAAAATTATTGACTACAGGGGGACTTTAAATAAAGCACATTATCAGTAGGGTTGGGAATGGAAAAATCGATTCCAATTCTGCAATCGAATACTTGTTATAAAATTAAAATTTCGATTCCTCTTATCAATTCAATATGAGTTTAAGCGCGAGACGACGTGCTGTTCTGTGCACATCTGAAACATGCGTACAGAAAAAGTGATTTTAAATCATTGCTGTTTTCTGTCCTCATGTGTGTCAGTATATTGGATCCGTGCAGCTCTTAAAGTGACAGCAGCCTAATATTCCTGCTGCTTCTCTATAACACTATCAAACAACAAAAGACAAAGAAAATTAACTCGTTCTAGACTGAATAACTCTTGTAACTATATTTATAATGTGTATTTTATTTATAAAGTGCAGTGTTATTTAATTTTTTTGATTACATTTGATTGAACTATTTGATTACAGTTTCTGAACCTGAACACCTAAAAATCTTAAAACGCTGTTTAATTCAATCGTATGTTTGTTCAGTTGTGTCTACTTGTGATCGCTACTTTTTTATTTGTTCTTTTTTAATTACTGAGTGTTTATTGTCTTTAATAATGCTTGAAATTAATGTTAGTTGGGCTAGTTGTTCTTCTATGGTGTTTTTAAACCACAGGCAAACGCTCCTCTTGTAAGTGTGCTTTAGCCTGATGATGATATTCAGATACAATTAAATGTTTTGCAATAACACTAAATGTGAATGGCACCGAAGTTTTTTAGTTTTTTACAATATTGGAATCGAAATTGGAAATGTTAAAACTCAAACGATCCCCAACCCTGATTATCAGTCCCTGAGATTATCATTGTCATATTTGTATGTTGTTGTTGCCGCTTTCTACAATAGAATCATCACGGATAGGACAGAAACTCTAACATGGAAAAGACGCTCTTCATCGCGCGTCTGGTTAGAGCACGGTGTTTGAGTGAATCAGATTATGAATAATTTACTGGACTTTTAAACAAGTTCTCCATTTCTGGAATCTGATTACATAATCTAGACGACATGCAGACTTCAGGAAAACACGCGTGACGTACCTGGAGCCGTGGATCGAACCGGTGGAGTCTGTCTCTTCGACAAGAAGTTCCTCAGCTGAGACTGCTTGGCTGGGGTCATTTTAGCTGCGCACACACACACACACACACACACACACACACACACACACACACACACACACACACACACACACACACACACACACACACACACAGATTAACATCTCTGATTGCTTCTGCACATGTATACACAGATCACATTGGCATGGATCATTCAGATTGACGTGTTAAGCCGTGTTTCCACCGCAGGAACGAGGGACTTTGGATCAGGATCTAAATGTAAATATAAATGAAGGGGCTTTCGCACCAGAGGAACGTTTTCATAGTTCCTAGAAACTATTGGCGGAAGTTCCTGGATTTTGACGTGTTCGCACCGCAGGAACTAGGAACAATTTTAATTCTAGGAACTCCTTTTGGAGGAACTAAAGGGGCTTTCGCACCGGATAGCTGTAGGAACGAGCCACCAGGATGTTTCCCAGAGGACTAATGGTTCCCTTAGGAACGTTTCCTGGTTGCGTTCGCACCGCCAGCAGGAACTCTGAAGTGACGAAAGACGCGCTTGTTGTTGGGACGGCGCTGAGAACTTATTAGCGTATGTGTGTGTTTGATGTCCAGTGTTGCTGAGCAGAAACACATAATCATGTTTCTCTTGGTCTCCTCAGTGTTGTGTTGGGTTTTCTCCTCAGCGTAAAGATAAAGGCTGAGAGCTCCATCTATCTCTGTTGTACATGTTCATAGAGTTTCTGGAGTAAATATATAGGCTATAATCTGTGTGTTTACACAGCCTTTATTAATAATAGCGTGTGCTGGTGTTTCGCGTACGTTCGGCCAATCAGAGAACACTAACGTCACTGTAGTTCCTATAGCGCTGGCTTAGACCGACTCTGGAGGAGGAGATCGAGTAAGCGAGAGTACCTGCATTTACAGTAGACATAGCATTTTCCTTCAGGCCAGTCCTTTATTCATAATTAAAAAAATCTGTTTGAATGTCCGCTGCCATATCTTGTCCTTTTAACAGTTAAGGGGTTTTCCGTGCCCTAGTCATCTGTCAGGTGCGTCTGTCTTCTCTGTGATCACACGTTTCAGTCCTTTCAGTATAAAAGTCTTCTCTACTGACTGACTCACTCATAACGAGTCTTTGCCGCCATCTAATGGAGAAATAATGTATGTGACTTCTGTTGCCGTTTATGGTCAGGGACTATTTGTTTCAGCGGAGGTAAGGCTTTTAGTGATTTTACTTCATGAAAGTTGCATTGATACATGTTTTTCGGCTTTAATATTTGTATTGTGTGGTAACCGTTTTATAAAAGCAATAAGGTACGAGAGGCTAGAATAAGTCACGTCTGACTCCGCTTCGCGTCATGCCTAACAACACCCTTCAGCCGTGACTTATTCACCATACAGCCTCTCTTCCTTATTGCTTACATATTCTGAGGATGAAATCCAGCGGGAACTATAAAGTAGCCCTGCGTCACCGGGCTAACTAGCCTATAATCTACACGGTGCTTTAGATCGCGGGGGAAACGCAGACAGCAACAGGTCTGGGGGAAAATGGTTCCTGGGACAAAGTGTTCTGGGTAATTTCGGTGGAAACGCGGCTTGACATCATCTCGCCAATCCTGCGACTCTTACATGGTGATTTGTCTTGAGTTCTGGGTGCCGTTTCCAGACTGGCCTTCAGAAGAGCATCCTTCAGACTCTCCAGCTCGCGGTCCAGACTGCACAACACACAGAAGCACGTCAATCCTGACGCTTCCATGACACACACACACAGCGCTTTACAGCAACACTCTCTCAATATCCTCATGGTTCAGTTATCATTGATAAATTTGTAATAAACTGATTGAACAAATATCATTAAATTAGTGGTTTTAGTGGTTCAAGTGCAACAGAAGTCTTGGACCCCTCTGATGAACACTAAATTATCTAAATAAAATGAGTTAATGCACATTTATGACATTAATGCACTGCAAAAAATGCTTTTCTTACTTAATAATAAATTTGATTTATAGGCGCCATTCTGAGCACTCAAGGTCACCTCACAAAACATAAAACAATACAGCAATAAATCGATCAAATTTACCAACTATAACTATAACCTACTCAGTGTTTTTGTCTTGTTTCCAGTCCAGATATCTAAAAATTCTTAAATCAAGATACATTTATTAAATGAGTAAAATACCATATGATATTATGTCTTGTTTTCTGGGAAATTAATCAAAATTAAGGGATTTATTGCTTTAAATTAAATTATCTAAATTAATAATCTAAATGATCTGTCATTGGTGTAAGAAAAAGAATCTTGTTTCTGTTTGAATTAAGATTATTTTTCTGATTTTCACTGGCAGATCATTTAGCTTTTTTTAAAGCAATAAATCACTTAATTTTGATTAATTTCCCAGAAAACAAGACATAATATCATATGGTATTTTACTCATCTAGTAAATGTATCTTGATTTAAGAATGTTTAGATATTTGGACTGGAAACAAGACAAAAATACTGAGTGAGAAAAGCATTTTTGTGCCAGCGGTGTGTGTTCACCTCTGTTCTGAGGGTGTGTGTTGTGTGCGGTGTGTGATGATGCAGGTGTGTGTTCAGCTCTGTTCTGAGGGTGTGTGTTGTGTATGGTGTGTGATGATGCAGGTGTGTGTTCACCTCTGTTCTGAGGGTGTGTGTTGTGTATGGTGTGTGATGATGCAGGTGTGTGTTCAGCTCTGTTCTGAGGGTGTGTGTTATGTGAGGTGTGTGATGATGCAGGTGTGTGTTCAACGCTGTTCTGAGGGTGTGTGTTATGTGAGGTGTGTGATGATGCAGGTGTGTGTTCACCTCTGTTCTGAGGGTGTGTGTTGTGTACGGTGTGTGATGATGCAGGTGTGTGTTCACCTCTGTTCTGAGGGTGTGTGTTGTGTACGGTGTGTGATGATGCAGGTGTGTGTTCACCTCTGTTCTGAGGGTGTGTGTTGTGTACGGTGTGTGATGATGCAGGTGTGTGTTCACCTCTGTTCTGAGGGTGTGTGTTGTGTGCGGTGTGTGATGATGCAGGTGTGTGTTCACCTCTGTTCTGAGGGTGTGTGTTGTGTACGGTGTGTGATGATGCAGGTGTGTGTTCACCTCTGTTCTGAGGGTGTGTGTTGTGTATGGTGTGTGATGATGCAGGTGTGTGTTCACCTCTGTTCTGAGGGTGTGTGTTGTGTATGGTGTGTGATGATGCAGGTGTGTGTTCACCTCTGTTCTGAGGGTGTGTGTTGTGTATGGTGTGTGATGATGCAGGTGTGTGTTCACCTCTGTTCTGAGGGTGTGTGTTGTGTATGGTGTGTGATGATGCAGGTGTGTGTTCACCTCTGTTCTGAGGGTGTGTGTTGTGTATGGTGTGTGATGATGCAGGTGTGTGTTCACCTCTGTTCTGAGGGTGTGTGTTGTGTATGGTGTGTGATGATGCAGGTGTGTGTTCAGCTCTGTTCTGAGGGTGTGTGTTGTGTATGGTGTGTGATGATGCAGGTGTGTGTTCACCTCTGTTCTGAGGGTGTGTGTTGTGTATGGTGTGTGATGATGCAGGTGTGTGTTCACCTCTGTTCTGAGGGTGTGTGTTGTGTACGGTGTGTGATGATGCAGGTGTGTGTTCACCTCTGTTCTGAGGGTGTGTGTTATGTACGGTGTGTGATGATGCAGGTGTGTGTTCACCTCTGTTCTGAGGGTGTGTGTTGTGTATGGTGTGTGATGATGCAGGTGTGTGTTCACCTCTGTTCTGAGGGTGTGTGTTGTGTACGGTGTGTGATGATGCAGGTGTGTGTTCACCTCTGTTCTGAGGGTGTGTGTTGTGTATGGTGTGTGATGATGCAGGTGTGTGTTCACCTCTGTTCTGAGGGTGTGTGTTGTGTACGGTGTGTGATGATGCAGGTGTGTGTTCACCTCTGTTCTGAGGGTGTGTGTTATGTACGGTGTGTGATGATGCAGGTGTGTGTTCACCTCTGTTCTGAGGGTGTGTGTTATGTGAGGTGTGTGATGATGCAGGTGTGTGTTCACCTCTGTTCTGAGGGTGTGTGTTCTGTATGGTGTGTGATGATGCAGGTGTGTGTTCACCTCTGTTCTGAGGGTGTGTGTTGTGTATGGTGTGTGATGATGCAGGTGTGTGTTCAGCTCTGTTCTGAGGGTGTGTGTTATGTGAGGTGTGTGATGATGCAGGTGTGTGTTCAACGCTGTTCTGAGGGTGTGTGTTATGTGAGGTGTGTGATGATGCAGGTGTGTGTTCACCTCTGTTCTGAGGGTGTGTGTTGTGTGCGGTGTGTGATGATGCAGGTGTGTGTTCACCTCTGTTCTGAGGGTGTGTGTTGTGTACGGTGTGTGATGATGCAGGTGTGTGTTCACCTCTGTTCTGAGGGTGTGTGTTGTGTACGGTGTGTGATGATGCAGGTGTGTGTTCACCTCTGTTCTGAGGGTGTGTGTTGTGTGCGGTGTGTGATGATGCAGGTGTGTGTTCACCTCTGTTCTGAGGGTGTGTGTTGTGTACGGTGTGTGATGATGCAGGTGTGTGTTCACCTCTGTTCTGAGGGTGTGTGTTGTGTATGGTGTGTGATGATGCAGGTGTGTGTTCACCTCTGTTCTGAGGGTGTGTGTTGTGTATGGTGTGTGATGATGCAGGTGTGTGTTCACCTCTGTTCTGAGGGTGTGTGTTGTGTATGGTGTGTGATGATGCAGGTGTGTGTTCACCTCTGTTCTGAGGGTGTGTGTTGTGTATGGTGTGTGATGATGCAGGTGTGTGTTCACCTCTGTTCTGAGGGTGTGTGTTGTGTATGGTGTGTGATGATGCAGGTGTGTGTTCACCTCTGTTCTGAGGGTGTGTGTTGTGTATGGTGTGTGATGATGCAGGTGTGTGTTCACCTCTGTTCTGAGGGTGTGTGTTGTGTACGGTGTGTGATGATGCAGGTGTGTTCACCTCTGTTCTGAGGGTGTGTGTTCTGTACGGTGTGTGATGATGCAGGTGTGTTCACCTCTGTTCTGAGGGTGTGTGTTGTGTATGGTGTGTGATGATGCAGGTGTGTGTTCAGCTCTGTTCTGAGGGTGTGTGTTGTGTATGGTGTGTGATGATGCAGGTGTGTGTTCAGCTCTGTTCTGAGGGTGTGTGTTATGTGAGGTGTGTGATGATGCAGGTGTGTGTTCAGCTCTGTTCTGAGGGTGTGTGTTGTGTGTGGTGTGTGATGATGCAGGTGTGTGTTCACCTCTGTTCTGAGGGTGTGTGTTGTGTATGGTGTGTGATGATGCAGGTGTGTGTTCACCTCTGTTCTGAGGGTGTGTGATGATGCAGGTGTGTGTTCACCTCTGTTCTGAGGGTGTGTGTTGTGTGAGGTGTGTGATGATGCAGGTGTGTGTTCACCTCTGTTCTGAGGGTGTGTGTTGTGTATGGTGTGTGATGATGCAGGTGTGTGTTCACCTCTGTTCTGAGGGTGTGTGATGATGCAGGTGTGTGTTCACCTCTGTTCTGAGGGTGTGTGTTATGTGAGGTGTGTGATGATGCAGGTGTGTGTTCACCTCTGTTCTGAGGGTGTGTGTTATGTGAGGTGTGTGATGATGCAGGTGTGTGTTCAGCTCTGTTCTGAGGGTGTGTGTTATGTGAGGTGTGTGATGATGCAGGTGTGTGTTCACCTCTGTTCTGAGGGTGTGTGTTGTGTGTGGTGTGTGATGATGCAGGTGTGTGTTCACCTCTGTTCTGAGGGTGTGTGTTGTGTATGGTGTGTGATGATGCAGGTGTGTGTTCACCTCTGTTCTGAGGGTGTGTGTTATGTGAGGTGTGTGATGATGCAGGTGTGTGTTCACCTCTGTTCTGAGGGTGTGTGATGATGCAGGTGTGTGTTCAGCTCTGTTCTGAGGGTGTGTGTTATGTATGGTGTGTGATGATGCAGGTGTGTGTTCACCTCTGTTCTGAGGGTGTGTGTTGTGTATGGTGTGTGATGATGCAGGTGTGTGTTCACCTCTGTTCTGAGGGTGTGTGTTGTGTATGGTGTGTGATGATGCAGGTGTGTGTTCAGCTCTGTTCTGAGGGTGTGTGTTATGTGAGGTGTGTGATGATGCAGGTGTGTGTTCAACGCTGTTCTGAGGGTGTGTGTTATGTGAGGTGTGTGATGATGCAGGTGTGTGTTCACCTCTGTTCTGAGGGTGTGTGTTGTGTATGGTGTGTGATGATGCAGGTGTGTGTTCACCTCTGTTCTGAGGGTGTGTGTTCTGTATGGTGTGTGATGATGCAGGTGTGTGTTCACCTCTGTTCTGAGGGTGTGTGTTATGTATGGTGTGTGATGATGCAGGTGTGTGTTCACCTCTGTTCTGAGGGTGTGTGTTCTGTATGGTGTGTGATGATGCAGGTGTGTGTTCACCTCTGTTCTGAGGGTGTGTGTTGTGTATGGTGTGTGATGATGCAGGTGTGTGTTCACCTCTGTTCTGAGGGTGTGTGATGATGCAGGTGTGTGTTCACCTCTGTTCTGAGGGTGTGTGTTATGTGAGGTGTGTGATGATGCAGGTGTGTGTTCACCTCTGTTCTGAGGGTGTGTGTTGTGTATGGTGTGTGATGATGCAGGTGTGTGTTCACCTCTGTTCTGAGGGTGTGTGATGATGCAGGTGTGTGTTCACCTCTGTTCTGAGGGTGTGTGTTGTGTAAGGTGTGTGATGATGCAGGTGTGTGTTCACCTCTGTTCTGAGGGTGTGTGATGATGCAGGTGTGTGTTCAGCTCTGTTCTGAGGGTGTGTGTTATGTATGGTGTGTGATGATGCAGGTGTGTGTTCACCTCTGTTCTGAGGGTGTGTGTTGTGTACGGTGTGTGATGATGCAGGTGTGTGTTCACCTCTGTTCTGAGGGTGTGTGTTATGTGAGGTGTGTGATGATGCAGGTGTGTGTTCAGCTCTGTTCTGAGGGTGTGTGTTATGTGAGGTGTGTGATGATGCAGGTGTGTGTTCACCTCTGTTCTGAGGGTGTGTGTTGTGTGTGGTGTGTGATGATGCAGGTGTGTGTTCACCTCTGTTCTGAGGGTGTGTGTTGTGTATGGTGTGTGATGATGCAGGTGTGTGTTCACCTCTGTTCTGAGGGTGTGTGATGATGCAGGTGTGTGTTCACCTCTGTTCTGAGGGTGTGTGTTATGTGAGGTGTGTGATGATGCAGGTGTGTGTTCACCTCTGTTCTGAGGGTGTGTGTTGTGTATGGTGTGTGATGATGCAGGTGTGTGTTCACCTCTGTTCTGAGGGTGTGTGTTGTGTATGGTGTGTGATGATGCAGGTGTGTGTTCACCTCTGTTCTGAGGGTGTGTGTTGTGTATGGTGTGTGATGATGCAGGTGTGTGTTCACCTCTGTTCTGAGGGTGTGTGATGATGCAGGTGTGTGTTCAGCTCTGTTCTGAGGGTGTGTGTTATGTATGGTGTGTGATGATGCAGGTGTGTGTTCACCTCTGTTCTGAGGGTGTGTGTTGTGTATGGTGTGTGATGATGCAGGTGTGTGTTCACCTCTGTTCTGAGGGTGTGTGTTGTGTATGGTGTGTGATGATGCAGGTGTGTGTTCAGCTCTGTTCTGAGGGTGTGTGTTATGTGAGGTGTGTGATGATGCAGGTGTGTGTTCAACGCTGTTCTGAGGGTGTGTGTTATGTGAGGTGTGTGATGATGCAGGTGTGTGTTCACCTCTGTTCTGAGGGTGTGTGTTGTGTATGGTGTGGGATGATGCAGGTGTGTGTTCACCTCTGTTCTGAGGGTGTGTGTTATGTATGGTGTGTGATGATGCAGGTGTGTGTTCACCTCTGTTCTGAGGGTGTGTGTTCTGTATGGTGTGTGATGATGCAGGTGTGTGTTCAGCTCTGTTCTGAGGGTGTGTGTTATGTATGGTGTGTGATGATGCAGGTGTGTGTTCACCTCTGTTCTGAGGGTGTGTGTTCTGTATGGTGTGTGATGATGCAGGTGTGTGTTCACCTCTGTTCTGAGGGTGTGTGTTGTGTATGGTGTGTGATGATGCAGGTGTGTGTTCAGCTCTGTTCTGAGGGTGTGTGTTATGTGAGGTGTGTGATGATGCAGGTGTGTGTTCAACGCTGTTCTGAGGGTGTGTGTTATGTGAGGTGTGTGATGATGCAGGTGTGTGTTCACCTCTGTTCTGAGGGTGTGTGTTATGTGAGGTGTGTGATGATGCAGGTGTGTGTTCACCTCTGTTCTGAGGGTGTGTGATGATGCAGGTGTGTGTTCAACGCTGTTCTGAGGGTGTGTGTTATGTGAGGGGTGTGATGATGCAGGTGTGTGTTCACCTCTGTTCTGAGGGTGTGTGTTATGTGAGGTGTGTGATGATGCAGGTGTGTGTTCACCTCTGTTCTGAGGGTGTGTGTTATGTGAGGTGTGTGATGATGCAGGTGTGTGTTCACCTCTGTTCTGAGGGTGTGTGATGATGCAGGTGTGTGTTCACCTCTGTTCTGAGGGTGTGTGATGATGCAGGTGTGTGTTCACCTCTGTTCTGAGGGTGTGGAGGGCGTTCGGCTGGCGAAGCTCCACACTGATGTTCCTCTGTAGAGTCTGAGCTTGTGCAGGTCACCTGACAAACGGTCCAGAACCGTCTTCTGCTGGTTGATGATGTCCAGGTTATTGGCCAGCGCTGCAAACAGAGCCTCTCTCTCGGGGACGATCAAGTGCCTGCGGGAGAAATCACGAGCGGTGTTCACATCCAAAGCTGAAGCTGTTCGCATAAAACATCTGTGAATAAAGCAGCGTTAACATCTCATGTGTTCAAGAGAACAAAATCATCACTTCCTGTACAGAATATCAGTAATAAAACTGTACGTTGCTTTAATGTGGCTGTTTTCCCTCCATCATAAACGAGTGTGTCTCCGAGCGTCAGACGAAACACAGTAAACGCTGTCGTGTTCTCTAGCGTTCGGATGCTGGTGTTCGCTTGAGACGCTTCTGGAGGGAATTAAACCAAATCATTCTGATCACACACTTTGACTCCGGCGTTTCAGAAACACCAAACCAACATTAGAGACGCTGCGATGCCATTGGTCCACTGGTTACTCCAGTTATCCAATCACAGCTGACGCTGAGGCATCAAGGGATTTATTCAGTAAATGTGTTTCCATCAGCAGGTCTTCTTATCGGATAAAAAAAACATGTGAGCGCTAGGACTGTCAAAATGGCTGAAAAGCTACATCCGAATTTCTTTCTTAAATATCAGCAAAATTCGAATTTAAAAGGCAATGCTTAATGGTAAAGGGAAAGTGCTGTATCGTCTCTATGCCCACAAGAGGGCGCAAGCGAGCGCAAGAGCAAATACCAAATCAAGATCAAATCTAACATATAATTTCCTTAATATACATGCAAGGTTACAATAGTGTGTTAAACCGTGTTGGTGCGTCAGTAACCTCAGGAAACACACTTCAACACACAGCGTCATGAACTACATGAACACACAACAGCAAACTGAGGCTGGGCTGTTGCGGTGAAGGATTTTCCCTTGCGGTAATTTTGAGTGGCTCAATCGCGCGATATGCGGTTTTATCGCCATTTATTTATGTTTGATTTATTTATATTTATTTGTTGCTATATAAATAAGTGTTACGATGTGGTCAGCATGCACTAAAACGAGTACATTTTCAGTGACCAATGTAACCGAAACTAAACAGCCTCTCTGGGCATTGAAGGAGTCATTCAACGAACACGTTCAAAAACGCTGATTCATTAAAAGATCGTAATGAAACAAGGTGTTAATTATTTGTAACTTTGAGCTCCACTTTTCAAGGCTCAGCTGACCAGCAATGCGTCGCATGGGTAACGCTGAAGCTGATGCGAGTCAATGCGTGACTCTGATTTTTGTTTCCCTTGGCTTCCTCGCGCTGTGGATGCTGACCAGCGCTGATGCCATTCATGGTAAATGCCCTTAAACGTTAAAAGGACGACACGACATATTTCGCTTTCCTTGGACACGGCAACCTTTTCACGAATCTATTTGACTTGACCTCAAAGACAGGCGCAGGTCATCGCACGCACTCAGTCGATCTCTCTCATTCACTGTCTGTTTAGGCTTAAGTGCAAATCCACGAAGCCCCTGTACAAATCACCATGATAAAAACAGTCTCATTATCATTATTAACTTATTTAACATTCAATACACATGCACGAAGTTCAAAACAAGAAGGGTATTGCCTTATGAAAAGAGAAAACACGCGAATATCGCGGTTGCTGCGGTTCCTAGCGTTCCTCTGCGGTTCCTAGCGTTCCTCTGCGGTTCCTAGCGTTCCTCTGCGGTTCCTAGCGTTCCTCTGCGGTTCCTAGCGTTCCTCTGCGGTTCCTAGCGTTCCTCTGCGGTTCCTAGCGTTCCTCTGCGGTTCCTAGCGTTCCTCTGCGGTTCCTAGCGTTCCTCTGCGGTTCCTAGCGCTCCTCCTCTGCGGTTCCTAGCGCTCCTCCTCTGCGGTTCCTAGCGCTCCTCCTCTGCGGTTCCTAGCGCTCCTCCTCTGCGGTTCCTAGCGCTCCTCCTCTGCGGTTCCTAGCGCTCCTCCTCTGCGGTTCCTAGCGCTCCTCCTCTGCGGTTCCTAGCGCTCCTCCTCTGCGGTTCCTAGCGCTCCTCCTCTGCGGTTCCTAGCGCTCCTCCTCTGCGGTTCCTAGCGCTCCTCCTCTGCGGTTCCTAGCGCTCCTCCTCTGCGGTTCCTAGCGCTCCTCCTCTGCGGTTCCTAGCGCTCCTCCTCTGCGGTTCCTAGCGCTCCTCCTCTGCGGTTCCTAGCGCTCCTCCTCTGCGGTTCCTAGCGTTCCTCTGCGGTTCCTAGCGTTCCTCTGCGGTTCCTAGCGTTCCTCTGCGGTTGGCTTGTCAGTAGCGCGGTACTGCAATATTGCGGTTATCCCGACAGCCTGACATTCAGACACACTCACTTCTACTCTCTACATCTACATATTGATCATCACAAACACCAGACGAGCGCTTTCTGTTGACAGTGTTTCCAGCTAGGGCTGCACAATTAATCAAATTTCTAATCGCGATTACGTAATCGTTCAAAGCCGCATTTACAAAAAGAAAAGAAAAGAAAAAAAAAGAAATCCACTCTGCGTGCATTTAGAGCATGTTATGAGAGGCGAATCACAACTACTTCAGAAAACCCAGCACAATAGGAACTACCAGGCAGTGACGTATGTTTCACCTCAGAAAAACGGACTTTCTTGTCCTGTCACGTCAGCCGTTATCCTGTTCTCATAGTGAACACTCTTCAATTGCACGCGCAAATGTGGCGGCGCGCGCTGTGTATCGCCTCACTGTATATAAAGGGCAAAATAAACTACGAGCATGCAACGCCGTTACGTTGTAAATTACACAAAATAAAAGTAATGCAGGGATGATTTTCATACTATTCACCAGGAGCAGTTTCCATGGTTCATTAACAGTTATTGTTAATATTGTGTATTCACCATGGCAACTGTCGTTTCCATATTAACCCCAAAATGCCACTTTATTTTTCTTTGTGTTATTTTTTATATTTTTAAATGACTGTAGTGGCTCATACCAACATTGTATTAACAAAAACTAGTTTGGGACTGCTATTTAATAGCTTTAGCATAGGCCTAATGTTTATTTATTAGTACTAGTCTTTACTATTAGTCATATTCTTACAATTTATGTTAAGTAAAGGGGGACAGTACTTGTGTGTGTGGAAATAGCCGGTTTCAATACAACTACTTGTGACGTCATATTTGGCTTTGACTGAACATTTGCTCTCACTTTGCGGAAAAAATATTGGGATATATATCGTATATCGATATTCAGCCTAAATAATCGGGATATGACTTTTGGTCCATATCGCCCAGCCCTAGTTTCATTGTTGGGACTAAAAACCTAAAACTGGAAGCCATAAAAGACCACGAATCATTCAAATGCCACATCCAGGTAAAAAAAGAGAAATATATATAAGAGAGAAAGAGAAAATGTCAGTATTTCATTGAGACTTGAGATTAAATAAACTGCTTAAGTATTGTAGATCTTGTAGTATTAATTTTCACATGCAGTTACACATTGTCGGTTAAAAACAAGAAAGTGGCTGGTAAAAACATTGAGTGGCTGGTAGATTTTGAAATCCATCCGCCACAGTGGCCGGTGGACAAAAAAGTTCATTTCCATCCCTGGTTGTTACGTTGTAAATTAGTCAGTCATGAAATAAAAGTAAAATACCAATAAATCACGTTACTGGTACGGCGTGTGTTAGCTGAGAAGGATTAGCATGCAGGGATGATTTTCATTCTCTTCACCAGAAGCAGTTTCCATGTTTCAGTAACAGTTCTTGTTAGTATTGTGTATCACCATGGCAACTGCCGTTTCAATATTAACCCCAAAATGCCACTTTATTTTCGCTTTGTGTTATTTTTTATATTTTTAAATGACTGTGGCGGCTCATACCAACATTGTATTAACAAAAGCTAGTTTGGGACTGCTTAATAGCTTTAGCATAGGCCTAATGTTTATTTCTTAGTAATCATTACTATTAGTCATATTCTAACAATTTGTGTGTATGTTAAGTAAAGGGGGACAGTGTGTGTGTTCACAATTTTTAAGTAAACATGTATAATAATATGCCTATATATATATATATATATATGATTTTTGTCATAATCGTGCAGCCCTATTTCCAGCTAATGAAACACACACTCAGCTCTGACTGATGTACAGGTTTGGTCAAGTATGTCGTTGCACAGTTTTCGTCAGCAGGCCTTTTCCCATCATTTTTCAAAAATTAGCAACGCAGCCGCACCCGCTGTACTGGATAAGCTATCAAAAACACACCACGTCAGTTACGTCATCATCATCATCATCATCATCATCATCATCATGTCTTGCGTGACACACCAAAAATCCAAATGCACGGTTTTAACTCGACAAATATTCGAAATTAAAATGTTGATTTGACAGCCCTAATGAACGCATAAGCTCAAGAACCTCGCTGTTTCCATCCAGCGTTTTTAAATGTGATATCTCAGAATAGATGTTTGGATTCTCTTCTCAGGAAACACAATAACCCCGTCCGCTCACCTCTGCTTCTTCTTCTGCTCCAGGTGCATCTCCCACTCCACGTCTAAAACACCGTTCACGTCCTCCATGGCGAACTTCACGTACTGGTACAAGCGGCGGATCTCCTGTGACAAAAACACACTTTCAGCACACATTAATCACACATCTCTAGAGCTGGGACAATCAATCCATGCATCGCGATTCGTGGATTTCTGAGCTTAGTTTTGTAATAGCAGATGGCGCTCTAGGCTAGTTTGTAACAGCAGACGGCGCTCTAGGCTAGTTTGTAACAGCAGACGGCGCTCTAGGCTAGTTTGTAACAGCAGACGGCGCTCTAGGCTAGTGTTTAACAGCAGACGGCGCTCTAGGCTAGTTTTTAACAGCAGATGGCGCTCTAGGCTAGTTTTTAACAGCAGACGGCGCTCTAGGCTAGTTTGTAACAGCAGATGGCGCTCTAGGCTAGTTTGTAACAGCAGATGGCGGCGCTCTAGGCTAGTTTGTAACAGCAGATGACGCTCTAGGCTAGTTTTTAACAGCACATGGCGCTCTAGGCTAGTTTTTAACAGCAGACGGCGCTCTAGGCTAGTTTGTAATAGCAGATGGCGCTCTAGGCTAGTTTTTAACAGCAGACGGCGCTCTAGGCTAGTTTGTAACAGCAGATGGCGGCGCTCTAAGCTAGTTTGTAACAGCAGATGGCGCTCTAGGCTAGTTTGTAACAGCAGACGGCGCTCTAAGCTAGTTTGTAACAGCAGACGGCGCTCTAGGCTAGTTTGTAATAGCAGATGGCGCTCTAGGCTAGTTTTTAACAGCAGACGGCGCTCTAGGCTAGTGTTTAACAGCAGATGGCGCTCTAGGCTAGTTTTTAACAGCAGACGGCGCTCTAGGCTAGTTTGTAACAGCAGATGGCGCTCTAGGCTAGTTTGTAATAGCAGATGGCGCTCTAGGCTAGTTTTTAACAACAGACGGCGCTCTAGGCTAGTTTGTAATAGCAGATGGCGCTCTAGGCTAGTTTTTAACAGCAGACGGCGCTCTAGGCTAGTTTGTAACAGCAGATGGCGGCGCTCTAAGCTAGTTTGTAACAGCAGACGGCGCTCTAGGCTAGTTTTTAACAGCAGACGGCGCTCTAGGCTAGTTTTTAACAGCAGACGGCGCTCTAGGCTAGTTTGTAACAGCAGACGGCGCTCTAGGCTAGTTTTTAACAGCAGACGGCGCTCTAGGCTAGTTTGTAATAGCAGATGGCGCTCTAGGCTAGTTTTTAACAGCAGACGGCGCTCTAGGCTAGTTTTTAACAGCAGATGGCGCTCTAGGCTAGTTTTTAACAGCAGACGGCGCTCTAGGCTAGTTTGTAACAGCAGATGGCGCTCTAGGCTAGTTTGTAATAGCAGATGGCGCTCTAGGCTAGTTTTTAACAGCAGACGGCGCTCTAGGCTAGTTTGTAATAGCAGATGGCGCTCTAGGCTAGTTTTTAACAGCAGACGGCGCTCTAGGCTAGTTTGAAACAGCAGATGGCGGCGCTCTAAGCTAGTTTGTAACAGCAGATGGCGCTCTAGGCTAGTTTGTAATAGCAGACGGCGCTCTAGGCTAGTTTTTAACAGCAGACGGCGCTCTAGGCTAGTTTGTAATAGCAGATGGCGCTCTAGGCTAGTTTTTAACAGCAGACGGCGCTCTAGGCTAGTGTTTAACAGCAGATGGCGCTCTAGGCTAGTTTTTAACAGCAGACGGCGCTCTAGGCTAGTTTTTAACAGCAGACGGCGCTCTAGGCTAGTGTTTAACAGCAGATGGCGCTCTAGGCTAGTGTTTAACAGCAGATGGCGCTCTAGGCTAGTTTTTAACAGCAGACGGCGCTCTAGGCTAGTTTGTAACAGCAGACGGCGCTCTAGGCTAGTTTTTAACAGCAGACGGCGCTCTAGGCTAGTTTTTAACAGCAGACGGCGCTCTAGGCTAGTTTGTAATAGCAGACGGCGCTCTAGGCTAGTTTTTAACAGCAGACGGCGCTCTAGGCTAGTTTGTAATAGCAGATGGCGCTCTAGGCTAGTTTTTAACAGCAGACGGCGCTCTAGGCTAGTTTTTAACAGCAGATGGCGCTCTAGGCTAGTTTTTAACAGCAGACGGCGCTCTAGGCTAGTTTGTAACAGCAGATGGCGCTCTAGGCTAGTTTGTAATAGCAGATGGCGCTCTAGGCTAGTTTTTAACAGCAGACGGCGCTCTAGGCTAGTTTGTAATAGCAGATGGCGCTCTAGGCTAGTTTTTAACAGCAGACGGCGCTCTAGGCTAGTTTGAAACAGCAGATGGCGGCGCTCTAAGCTAGTTTGTAACAGCAGATGGCGCTCTAGGCTAGTTTGTAATAGCAGACGGCGCTCTAGGCTAGTTTTTAACAGCAGACGGCGCTCTAGGCTAGTTTGTAATAGCAGATGGCGCTCTAGGCTAGTTTTTAACAGCAGACGGCGCTCTAGGCTAGTGTTTAACAGCAGATGGCGCTCTAGGCTAGTTTTTAACAGCAGACGGCGCTCTAGGCTAGTTTGTAACAGCAGATGGCGCTCTAGGCTAGTTTGTAATAGCAGATGGCGCTCTAGGCTAGTTTTTAACAGCAGACGGCGCTCTAGGCTAGTTTGTAATAGCAGATGGCGGCGCTCTAAGCTAGTTTGTAACAGCAGACGGCGCTCTAGGCTAGTTTTTAACAGCAGACGGCGCTCTAGGCTAGTTTGTAACAGCAGATGGCGGCGCTCTAAGCTAGTTTGTAACAGCAGACGGCGCTCTAGGCTAGTTTTTAACAGCAGACGGCGCTCTAGGCTAGTTTTTAACAGCAGACGGCGCTCTAGGCTAGTTTGTAATAGCAGACGGCGCTCTAGGCTAGTTTTTAACAGCAGACGGCGCTCTAGGCTAGTTTGTAATAGCAGATGGCGCTCTAGGCTAGTTTTTAACAGCAGACGGCGCTCTAGGCTAGTTTTTAACAGCAGACGGCGCTCTAAGCTAGTTTGTAACAGCAGATGGCGCTCTAGGCTAGTTTGTAATAGCAGACGGCGCTCTAGGCTAGTTTTTAACAGCAGACGGCGCTCTAGGCTAGTTTGTAATAGCAGATGGCGCTCTAGGCTAGTTTGTAATAGCAGATGGCGCTCTAGGCTAGTTTTTAACAGCAGATGGCGCTCTAGGTTAGTTAGTAATAGCAGAGGGCGCTCTAGGCTAGTTTGTAACAGCAGATGGCGCTCTAAGCTAGTTTGTAATAGCAGATGGCGCTCTAGGCTAGTTTTTAACAGCAGACGGCGCTCTAGGCTAGTTTGTAACAGCAGATGGCGCTCTAAGCTAGATTTTAACTAAGCTCAGAATTGTTTCGAGAGAGAATCGCGATGCATTCGTCCTCAAACGTGTGTGTGTGTGTGTGAGGAGACCTTGAGCTGCTCCTCGCGCCGCGGGTCCAGGGGTTTCTTGTAGAGAAGCTGGAGATAGTCTTTGTCTCGGTTGAGATCGCTTTGAGCTCGCGCCTCCTCGGCTCCAGCGAAACCCTCCAGCAAGCTAGTCTTTAGCGCTCTAATGTCCCCGTGAAGAGACTGCGTACAACAGATCAACACGGTCAAATCACACAACACACACCTACTGTGACATCTACAGTTCATCATCATCCACTTTATTCCTGCGCCCCATGATGCTTTGCACGAATTATGGGTGTAACTTCCGTTAAGCTGTAAACAATCAGTGAAAGGCTCGCTCTATGAACGCAATAATACGTTAAAAAAAAGTAACATATTATGTTACATATGTTGCCTTCATTAACTTGTTTAACTTATTTTAAACAAACATAACTTATTTAACTTATTAACTTCATTAACAGATACTATTTCAAAGTGATTTCTGTCATTTTGACAGATTGTAAATTGTATTTGCCTGTGAAAACAAACCTGGAAAGAGACGCGGATTTGAGGAGAAAAACGAGAGATTCTTCGTGCATAAATCAAGACTAAGAAAATCTCCTTTTTGTGGTCCGAAAACGAAAGCAGGGCATACGGCATCAGAACAACGCCAGGGTGAGTAAATGATGTAACTGTGACTTTAAGGTGCGCTGTCCCTTTAAGTGTGTGTTGTACCTCCGTGGTTTCTTTGATCTCCAGTGTGAAGGCGTGGAAGTTCTCAGAGTCTTTCCTCAGGTCTCTCATGTCGTCTGTGCTTCCCACCCGGAAATCAGCATTCCTGCAGCGGCTCTTCAGATCGTCCAGCTCCTTCTGAAAGTGAGCGATCTGAGCAGAGAACAGGGCAGCGTCAACACGACCGGCCAATCAGACGTGAGCATGTGAACATGTGATGACTGACTCTACCTCCTCCATTATTCCCGTCATGACGGGGTCCGACTCCTTCTTCTGCTGAAGCTGTTTCTCCAGGGCTTTCACAGACACAGCCTGCCATGCAAACACACACCGGTCAGATCAGTCTACATGACGACACAAGATGGGGAGCCAATAAAACGTCTCCACAATCTTCTTTCACAGACAGATGTTAGTGTCGTGCTGCAGAGCTCAGTCTATGGCTGGTGTTTGATTATCATCTCTATCATGGTTCTGCCCGCATGACACTGATGTTCTCCGTCATCACGAAAGTTTATTATTTTCATGCTTTTTAAAGCATTGCCAGTGCAGAAACACAGGCTGTTGCCATGCAGTCACTACGGTGTTCTGAGTGAACGTGACATCGCATGTGTATCAGTATATTGGATCCGTGCATCATGTCTTAAAGTGACAGTAGCCTAATAATCCTGCTGCTGTCTGTGTCATTAATGTTAATCAAACTACAAAAGACAGAGAAAATCACTCACTGCTCTTGACTGAATGACTTTTGTGGCTTTAATAATAATCAGCCTAATAAACCTGCTGCCAAATCATGAGATGATATTAAAAACCACCAGCCACAGTGACTGAACGTCAAGGCCTGTTTGGTGCTGTACCTGCGCAGGAGTGGCGACTGAGGCTGGTTTCTGCAGAGCGGCTGGAGGAGCGGCGCTGCGGGACATCGCTGAAACACAACAACATCATCATCATCATCATCATCGGGTAAAAAATATAGATTTCTCGATTTTAATCGATTCTCATTTTTACGAGCCGATATCGATTCTTAAATCTCAAGAATCGATTAGTCCTCCTGTTCTCAGCTGATGAATGAATGGAACATTGTAGCGCATCCCATCCAATAATCTTTGTGCTTTGTTACTATTGATATGAAGCAAAGTCTCAGATTTCAAATTACGGCCATTTTCTTACGAAATTCAAAACCATAAACAGTTTTGTCGCTGTGGCGTGAGATCGCTCTGGCTCAGCTCTAGAGAAGCACATGATCTTCTCTTCCGCCTTAATAACACCAGTTACAGCGAGATAAACATGAATGAGCTTCTGAAAGTGTGTTAAAAGGTGGAGTACAACTTATCGAAGTCCGTATCATGTGACATGGAGTCGCTCAATCAGTGTTTCAGCCGTGGAAAGACGTCAGTAAAACAGCTTGTAAACAATGTCATGTAACGTCACATTTACCTCAGAAAAACCATATCCAGTGGCCATAAACTCGTCAGTCAGCGAGAACAATTAACTCTAGAGAGGAGCATTCTGCTAAATATATGCACCATATTACATATTCATTATAATGTTCTTACATATTTAATGCATGTTTGAATAAATCTGGCAGGTTTTTATGACAGCCACCATTTAAATTTTTATATTTCATATAACTTTATTATTATAAAAATAAATAAAAAAGTGTAACTGAAGTGTTTGTATACAAATCAGTTAATTTTACCTTCAACATTATAGTCGGCTAATGAAGCCTATAAGCCACAGCTGACTCCCATAGTTTACAGCATTAGTGAAGAGATTCGTTTTCCTTGAGAACATTTGCCATGTTTTGTCCCTGATATCCAAAATAATCAATATAGAATCGAAATGGAATCAAATCGAATTGCAAGCTTGTGAATCGAAATCGAATCGAATTGTGAAATTTGTGTCAATACCCAGCCCTAATCATCATCATCATCATCATCATCATATTCTGATTTAATGGCTCCAGGTGCCTCATTTATAAAGACATTCACAGTGAACCAACATGTGAAAGTATGACAAGTTCGTTTAAAGGATTAGGGTTAGGGTTAGTTAACAGCTTTATTAACAGTTTACCTTAAATTCAAGCACAAAGTGCATCATATCCAGCTCAAGAGAATGTAAATCAGCTGTTCTCTGTGTGAATATACAGTAAAGTGTAATTTATTCCTGTGATAAAAGCTGAATTTACAGCATCATTACTCCAGTCTTCAGTGTCACATGATCCTTCACAAATCACTCTAATATGATGATTTGCATTCCCATTCAAAAGTTAATAATTAAAAAAGAAAATTAATACTTTTATTCAGCAAGGATGCATCAATTGATCAACAGTAGAGACATTGATAATGTAACAAAAGATTATATTTCATGTTGTTGGACTTTCTATTCATCAAAGAATCCTGACAAATGTATCAGATTCCACAAAAAAAAATGTGTCTGTTTTCAACACTGATAATAATCATAAATGCTTCTTGAGCATCAAATCCTCATATTAGAGTGATTTGTGAAGGATCATGTGACACTGAAGACTGGAGTAATGATGCTGAAATGCAGCTTTGATCACAGGAATGAGTTATAGTTCACTATATAGTAAACTATTATTCTAAAGTGTAATAATATTTCACAATATTACTGTATTTTTCAACGATTTAATCATTTACAGATACATATTTTCCAGGAAATCATATATATTTAAGTGACAATTATCACAAAGCAAGTGCTCATTTGCTTATATAATAATATTAATGCATACTGTGCATGTCTATTTATCATTGCATTTTAATAAACAATATCAGATTATTTTAATTTCTGGTATATGTGAGCACAGAAAGCTTGAACATGCTCTTCACATTGCACATTTATTTTTTAAATATTAAATATTTTACTATTTATGTCCTAATTTATTACTAATTATTGCACTGTTTTTATTCTTGCATTGTCATAGGGTTCATACAGATACTGTAAAAAGAAATTCCAGGACTTTAAGCACTACTTTTTTGGTTTTCAAGGACTACAATCAGAGATCGCACTCATCAAACAATATCTTTAGGATTTTAAGGATTTTTAAAACTAAAATCACAGATGTAAGGCATCCAAAATACAACTTGCAACGCATTTAATAATATATTAAATACAAAGTTTATAATGGCTATTATTGTCCAATAAATAATATTTCACATTATAATGTTAGTGTACTTTGTATGGAGAAAAGGTCTGACGGGGGTTTATCAGACGGACTGCAGTGTTAATTTTACGTGAAAAGATTGTATTTGTGTTTGATGTAGATTGTATATATATTATATTTAAATAATTAAAGCACTTTTCAAGTACCTCTTCATAAATATGGCTGTTTTCAAGGGTTTTCCAGGATCTTAAATATCAAAAAGTCAAATTCCAGTACTTTAAGCAGCTTGTACGAACCCTGTTAGTACTTAGTTTCATTCCTTCATGTAAAAATGTGTCTGGAATGAGTTTGTGTCTTCATAAATCCTGATGTGTTTCTCACTTTTGACGTAGGATGAAATCCATGGATTTAAAGCCGATCATACTTGCGTTTTATAAACGAGGAGCTGGGAATGTGAGTGTGTACCTGCAGGAACGGTTGGTTTGAGCGCGGGTCCCGTCGGACCGATGACCTCCACGGCTGTGGGTTTGGGTGTCGAGGTCAAAGAGAACGGCTGGGCAGGGGTCGGGACCGACGTCATGGTGTCCACCGCCGAAAACCTGCCGCAAAACACGTCAAATGTTCATTTAATCATTCAGGATTATCCAGGAAATTAAATATTGAGATCAGGCCAAGCGGCAACCTTCAGTCTCTCTCTCGAAACCAACACTGAAGTGTCTTAAACTGCAGTTCATCCACTGGCCACTAGAGGCCGGCTGCAGAAGAGGGTCATTACCCATAATCCCTCATGTTAAAATGCCCAACTTTACAGCAGAAAAACACATGTTTACAGTCTGGTGCAAAAAGTGGTTTTGGTCTATATTTCTAATTCTGCCCTTCATGACGACTGTGAGGGGGGTGAATAACTGTGTTTAAATTATATTAAGCCTTAAAGTTGTGCATAATTAAGGGCGTGGCCACTTGAGTGACAGGTGGATTGCCGCTGATGTCACTACTAGCCGTTTGTCTGCTGTCTGTTAGCGTCACGTCACCTCAGCTAATCCGCCTCGCTGCACGTTCGTTTATCCGGGAGTGACGCATGGCCAAGATGGCGACGGCCGGCTCCGCCCACTTTGGGCTTCAGAAATGCTCTTCTGAAACACTACGGGTGACGTCACACACACTACGAACATACTTTATGGATCAGGCACTCACCTGTCGGTGAGGTTCATCCTGACGGCAGGCGTTGCAGGCTCCGCCGGGGCTTTGGGGCCGCTGATGATGGGAGAAACAGCGGGAAGATGCTGAGGTGGAGCGGAGGAAGAGAAGGAGAAGGCAGAAGCATCGGAGGAGGAGGAGGGGGGTTTGGGAGCAGTAAAGGAGAAACCAGCCGAGGAGGAGCCGAGAGAGAAGCCTGAGGGAGCAGCGGATCCCAGAGGAGGAAGAGAGAACGAGAAACCTGAGGAGGTCGGGTAAGGGGGCGGAGCTGAGGAGGCTGGGGGCGGGGCTGTGAAAGATGATGAGGCAGCTGGGGGCGGGGCTGTGAAGGATGATGAGGCTGTGGGCAGGGCTGTGAAGGATGATGAGGCTGGGGGTGGGGCTGTGAAAGATGATGAAGCTGGGGGCGGGGCTGTGAAGGCTGGGGGCGGGGCTGTGAAGGATGATGAGGCTGGGGGCGGGGCTGTGAAAGATGATGAGGCTGGGGGCGGGGCTGTGAAGGCTGGGGGCGGGGCACTGAAGGATGAGACTGGGGCTGTAAATGCTGGGGGAGGGGCTGTGAATGCTGGGGGAGGGGCTGTGAATGATAATGAGGCTGGGGGCGGGGCTGTGAAGGCTGGGGGCGGGGCTGTGCCAGGAGGTGCGGAGAACGATGGGAAGATGGAGGATGGTGCAGAAACGGGAGCAGCAGAGGAAACCGACTCTGAAACAAAAGATTTAAAAGAGATTTAAAGTGTTACAACTGAAATAAATCAATCAACATTAGGGCTGTCAAATAAAATTTTTAATTTTGAATATTCAAAGTTGTTAATATGAAAAATGACGGGAAAAGGCCCTTCCTGCTGACGAAAAAAAAAGATCAAGATGAGCGTCTGGTGTTTTTGACCAACAATATGTAGATGTAGTGAGTAGAAGTGGATTGTTTTCCATTTAAAAATTCGACTTTAGCTTTTCAGCCATTTTGACAGCCCTAATCAACATCAGAGCAGCCTGTAGGTCAGATTCAGAGCTCAGTAAAGGCCCTGATATACTTCAAACAAAATCAAAGAACGAACTGGTGTGAAGTCATTCAGAACAAAATCAGGCCAAGACGAAGTTTGGAAAAGTTCGCTCCAGCTGGGAAACACCTCTGAACTACTATCGAGCGCAACATTCGGTTCTGGAAGTGAAAACTCCATTCATTTTCTCCAAGTCGACGGCCCTACTGTGAGCTACGACGACGTCAATCGACGGAATGCGCTTTTGTTCAAGTCATCAGCCTGCTTTGTTTTAACTTCTGTTTAAGATAATCATGTTTAACACCTGATTTCATGGTGAAAAACTACATTACCCATGAGGCTGTACAAAAATTCCACCAATCAGAGCATTTCTGCGAGCAAATCCAGCTTGAAACTGAGTGTAATAGAGATAATCAGCTATGCTGCAAAACATACTTTATTATTTTCTTATTCTTATTTTATACATTTATGTATACATTATAATTTTGCAATGCACTTAAAATCTGTTGCTTCTACTGAAAAAATAAACAACATTAAATGACTGGTTATAGTTTGTGTCCGATTTTTTTTAAACTTTTTAGTTTGAAATCAAAGTTTGTAATGTGATTCTCCTTAAATTATGATTTAACGAAGCTAAAAGCTATATCGCTAATTCTGCCCTTCATGACGACTGTGAGGAGGTGAATAACTCTGTTTAAATTATATTGAGCCTTAAAGTTCTGCATATTTAAGGGCGTGGCCACTTAGAGTGACAGGTGGATTGCTGCTGATGTCACTACTAGCCGTTTGTCTGCTAGCGTTAGCATCATGTCACCTCAGCTAATCCGCCTCGCTAGACATGTTCGTTTATCCGGGAGTGACGCGCGGCCAAGATGGCAACGGCCGGCTCCGCCCACTTTGGGCTTCAGAAGCACTCTTCAGAACATATTTTTTCACAGTCTATGATATTTAAATGTGGACTTCGTCAGGATATCGCAGCAAAGGTATTTCACTCAAGCTTTACCCCTAAGTGAAGAACGAGAAAGCTTTGTCGTGAGTATATCAGGCTTTCAGCGAGTGGTGTGTCTGAGGTCTTACGGGCGGCAGGCGCTCTCTCTCCGTCCTCGGGCAGCGGGGCCGCAGATACGCTCAGCTGTTTCGCCTCGGCGTTCAGGTTCAGTAAAGAGAACGGACACAGAACTCCATCTGTAGACAGCAGCATCAGCGTCGGTGCCGGAGGCAAACGCTTCTCATCCGCTGAGGACCACAGGAACAAAACATTTTACAACAGACAAACCAGAACCTGCTTATAGGGGTTCTATAGGGGCTACACTATACACTATAGGGGCTACACACTATACACTATAGGGGCTACACTATACACTATAGGGGCTACACGCTATACACTATAGGGGCTACACGCTATACACTATAGGGGCTACGCTATACACTATAGGGGCTACACGCTATACACTATAGGGGCTACACGCTATACACTATAGGGGCTACACGCTATACACTATAGGGGCTACACGCTATACACTATAGGGGCTACACGCTATACACTATAGGGGCTACACTATAGGGGCTATGCTATACACTATAGGGGCTACACGCTATACACTATAGGGGCTACACTATAGGGGCTACACTATACACTATAGGGGCTACACTATACACTATAGGGGCTACACTATACACTATAGGGGCTACACTATACACTATAGGGGCTACACTATACACTATAGGGGCTACACTATACACTATAGGGGCTACACTATAGGGGCTACGCTATACACTATAGGGGCTACGCTATACACTATAGGGGCTACACTATACACTATAGGGGCTATAGGGGCTACACTATACACTATAGAGGCTTTCGCACTGGATAGTTCTAGGAACGAGCCACCAGGGTGTTTCCCAGAGAACTAATGGTTCCCTTAGGAACGTTTCCTGGTTGCGTTCGCAGCGCCAGTAGGGACTTTTATTTTGACGGCACTGAGAACACAGTGCTCGCATTCTCCGTGTTCATTAGTTTACGATCGGTCTAACAGTCTAATACATTATTATAGAGAACTGTTATACACTGAAAGTAGACAGTGATGAAGAGTTATTAGCGTATGTGTGTGTTTGATGTCCAGTGTTGCTGAGCAGAAACACATAATCATGTTTCTCTTGATCTCCTCAAAGTTGTGTTGGGTTTTCTCCTCAGCGTAAAGATAAAGGCTGAGAGCTCCATCTATCTCTGTTGTACATGTTCGTAGAGTTAGTTTCTGGAGTAAATATATAGGCTATAATCTGTGTGTTTACACAGCCTTTATAATAATAGCGTGTGCTGGTGTTTCGCGTGCGTTCGGCCAATCAGAGAACACTAACGTCACTGTAGTTCCTATAGCGCTGGTTTAGACCGACTCTGGAGTAGGAGATAATTAGTTCCTCCAAAAGTGCAAATAGTCCGCCAATAGTTCTAGGAACGATGAGAAGTTCCTCCAGTGCAAAAGCCCCTTAATGTTTAAAACCAGGGGTGGGAATCTTTTGGAATCCCACAATTTGATTCAAAATCGAGAATCAAATTTCAATTCGATATATGCGTAGATTTAAAATCCATGATCAAATATATGCATATATCGAATTGAAATTTGATTAAAAATCAGGAATCGAACAGCAGAGAAAGGAACAGCAGAGACTGTTAGTCCCAGTCGAGCGGGAATTATACACGCCTCATAACTGCGTTAATTTAATCTATTATATAGATTTTTTACCCCCAGCCCCATTTAAAACCCCCAAGCGGGGCATCAACAGTTGATGAAAAGCTAATTCATTAAACTGAAAGTAACATTAGAATAAACAAATGTGGCTGCACAATTAATGTTATTTTGCAAATAAAAAGAATAGTTAAACAGTGTGTGCATTTCCTGGTTTGTGTTGATATTTCTCATTCTGACCCATTTTAGATAATCTGTATGTGCATACTTCCCCTCTTATGCACCATTAAACGAAATAAAACTGGGTTACACTTTATTTAAACGTTTCATTGTTACAGTGTAATTATATATTTAAGAACTGAATAATATTAAGCAACTACATGTACTCACTATAGGGTTAGGGTAGGATTAGGGTTTGGTTGAGGGTTAGTTGCATGTAATTATGCATAATTTACTGTTATTACGATAGTAAGTACATGTAACATCTGTAACAAGGACACTGTAAAATAAAGCATAACCTAAAAATGAAATGGCGATCATGACCGTGAGATCAAAGGCATGAAGAGCGGCTCTGCATGTTTTGAGAGTGGTTTGGGTCACAGTAAATGTCTCTCCAACTCGTGCATTTCGGAGCGCAAACACAGAAAAACACGTCATGCAAGTCGACGGGCATCAATCCCAGGAGCCCTTACACAGCTGTATGTCCTCCTGGCTGGTGTAGTCGATGGCCACGCCCACAGGGAGTGTGTCCTCGTTGTTCTCGGTGACGGGAAGCTCCGCTCGGCTGGCGTCTTCCAGCAACCACAGCTCCCAGTTCACCTGCGCACACACACATCACATCACATCACATCACAAAAATGGGAAAAAGCACATCTCGTGTTTTTTGCCTCATGTTTGCATGGCAACAGGGGGACTTTAAGTTATAAGCCGTCTTTTGGAGTGTGTGTTTACCTTGTCCTCTTGTTTGGCGATGATGCTAACTTCAATAGCAGCGGCGGACGCGGCCAACACCAGATCCCTGCGCAGGACAAATCAGTTTCATTCATTTATTCATCGACTCCAGTGACGTGTGTAACATAACTGATGTGTGTGTGTAACACAGCTCGTGTGTGAGCCCAGCCTCACCAGTCCTCGATGTGGCACAGGTAGTAGTGATGCTGCCTCTCGGTGCAGGTGCCGTACACCAGATCATTGAAGTTCAGATAGCGCTCGCCCCTCTTCTCGTCCTTTTTCTGACACACACACACACACACACGTTCGCATGGTCATTTCTAGGGGTGTGCATTGCAATATTGACAAAAAATTATATCTCCATATTTTCTGTGATTTTAATCGCTAACGATAATTAGACGATATTTTGCTGAGTGTTTCTTGCTCTGGTACCTTTGCAGGTTTAGGACTGTCGTGAACAGCTGACTCTTCATGTTTATGATATTCTTCATATTCTATATGGTGCTCAGTTTGCAGCAGTGACAGAAATCATCTTTTCCAATAAGATTAAATTGATTTTTTTTACCTTTAATGGGCATTTTTTCCTTTATAAAGCTACTTTTTAACCTAATTAAATGCATGCATCACTTTTTGCTGTCAAATTCTTACATTAAATCAAATTCTATTAGAATAAGAGGACACAAAAGGGCTGTTAACGATCAAATGAAATCAGTATCAGCTAAACTGATCTTTGCAATGGAAACACAGAAGCTGCATCTGAAGTTTAGATGCTTTTACACAGACGGCTTATTGCAGATCAGAGGGACATCAATGTGTTTAACCTGCTCTTACACATGCAGAAATAATGTTTTGTTTAAAAAATAAGCATATACATAACATGTTGAATATTAATATAAACCGCCAGTAGGTGGCAGCAAGTTACCGTAAACGAGCGAGTCATTGAGATTCAACCGATTCATTCAAACGGCTGATTCATTCATTTGTCTTGTCTTAACGAGCGAGTCATTGAATCATTCGTTCAAACGATTCGTTCATTCAGTAAGCAAACACCATCATGTGTCGCTCAGAGACACAAACCAGTCCTGTGTCTTTGATTTAAACTATTTTCGTTGGCGAAATGGAGCAAAAACAGGCGATACTGTGTCTAAAAATAAGTCACTTAATATTAACTTTGTTTATTGAACTGTTGTATAAAATCAGTATCACATTTGTAATCATGCTGATAAAACAGCACTCTTCATGTGATATTGATTAACTATATTAAATGATATAAATATAAAAGACATACAGAGGTATTTTTCCCATTATCTTGAATATTGAATATTTAATTAACTAAATCACGCAGCGTGCACTAGTCTACATCACGTACCGTATGTGTGCTCTCGAAAGATGTGCTTTTGTAGAGTTAGGGACAAACTCAGATAACGTCAGATCGCATGTCGTTAAAGGAGGAGTTCACTTTCAAATGTAAATAAGCCCATGATTTACTCTTCATCAACTCATCCTAGGTGTACATGACATTCTTCTATCAGACGAACACAGAGTTATATTAATAAATGTCCTGGCTCTTCCCAGCTTTATAATGGCACTGAATTGCAACCAACAGACTGAAGCTCAAAAACGTGCATCCATCCGTCATAAACGAGCTCCACAGGCTCCGGGGGTTAATGAAGGCCGAAGTGAAGCGGTGAGTTCGTGTAAGAAAAATACTCATATTTAAAACTTTATTAAGTAAAATAACCAGCTTCCGGCCAAACGAACACACGGATTCCACTTAAGTCTAAAGCACAACTTATGCGAGTAATGCTGATATTTACGCTACGCTTCAAACTGTTGGTTGCAATTCAGTGCCATTATAAAGCTTGGAAGAACCAGGACATTTATTAATATAACTCTGTGTTCGTCTGATAGAAGAGTGTCATGTACACCTAGGATGAGTTGAGGGAGAGTAAATCATGGGCTAATTTTCATTTGAAAGGGAACTCCTCCTTTAAAACAACAATCCCGATGTTATCGCAGACGATTATATCGCACACCCCATGCCGTGTCTGAAAGCTGCTGCAGTGTGTGTGTGTGTGTGTGTGAGAGAGAGAGAGAGAGAGAGAGTAACTCACGGGTAACGACACCACCACGAGCTCGGGCGGCGTCTCCAGAGAGCCGTCAGCCGCTGCGTACGCCACCGCGAAGTTAAACGTGCTCAGCCACAGCACGTCCAGCACTGCCACACACAGGGAGAGGAGATGAGCGAAGATCAGGGAGAGGAGATGAGCGAAGATCAGGGAGAGGAGATGAGCGAAGATCAGGGAAGATCGGGGAGAGGAGATGAGCGAAGATCAGGGAGAGGAGATGAGCGAAGATCAGGGAGAGGAGATGAGCGAAGATCAGGGAGAGGAGATGAGCGAAGATCGGGGAGAGGAGATGAGCGAAGATCAGGGAGAGGAGATGAGCGAAGATCAGGGAGAGGAGATGAGCGAAGATCAGGGAGAGGAGATGAGCGAAGATCAGGGAGAGGAGATGAGCGAAGATCAGGGAGAGGAGATGAGCGAAGATCAGGGAGAGGAGATGAGAGAAGATCAGGGAGAGGAGATGAGCGAAGATCAGGGAGAGGAGATGAGCGAAGATCAGGGAGAGGAGATGAGCGAAGATCAGGGAGAGGAGATGAGCGAAGATCAGGGAGAGGAGATGAGCGGAGATCAGGGAGAGGAGATGAGCGAAGATCAGGGAGAGGAGATGAGCGAAGATCAGGGAGAGGAGATGAGCGAAGATCAGGGAGAGGAGATGAGAGAAGATCAGGGAGAGGAGATGAGCGAAGATCAGGGAGAGGAGATGAGCGAAGATCAGGGAGAGGAGATGAGCGAAGATCAGGGAGAGGAGATGAGCGAAGATCAGGGAGAGGAGATGAGCGAAGATCAGGGAGAGGAGATGAGGAGATCGGGGAGAGGAGATGAGGAGATCAGGGAGAGGAGATGAGCGAAGATCAGGGAGAGGAGATGAGGAGATCAGGGAGAGGAGATGAGGAGATCAGGGAGAGGAGATGAGCGAAGATCAGGGAGAGGAGATGAGCGAAGATCAGGGAGAGGAGATGAGGAGATCAGGGAGAGGAGATGAGCGAAGATCAGGGAGAGGAGATGAGGAGATCAGGGAGAGGAGATGAGCGAAGATCAGGGAGAGGAGATGAGCGAAGATCAGGGAGAGGAGATGAGCGAAGATCAGCGAAGATCAGGGAGAGGAGATGAGCGAAGATCGGGGAGAGGAGATGAGCGAAGATCGGGGAGAGGAGATGAGCGAAGATCGGGGAGAGGAGATGAGCGAAGATCAGGGAGAGGAGATGAGCGAAGATCAGGGAGAGGAGATGAGCGAAGATCAGGGAGAGGAGATGAGCGAAGATCAGGGAGAGGAGATGAGCGAAGATCGGGGAGAGGAGATGAGCGAAGATCAGGGAGAGGAGATGAGCGAAGATCAGGGAGAGGAGATGAGCGAAGATCAGGGAGAGGAGATGAGCGAAGATCAGGGAGAGGAGATGAGCGAAGATCAGGGAGAGGAGATGAGGAGATCAGGGAGAGGAGATGAGCGACACACAGGGAGAGGAGATGAGCGACACACAGGGAGAGGAGATGAGCGAAGATCAGGGAGAGGAGATGAGCGAAGATCAGGGAGAGGAGATGAGCGAAGATCAGCGAAGATCAGGGAGAGGAGATGAGCGAAGATCGGGGAGAGGAGATGAGCGAAGATCGGGGAGAGGAGATGAGCGAAGATCGGGGAGAGGAGATGAGCGAAGATCAGGGAGAGGAGATGAGCGAAGATCAGGGAGAGGAGATGAGCGAAGATCAGGGAGAGGAGATGAGCGAAGATCAGGGAGAGGAGATGAGCGAAGATCAGGGAGAGGAGATGAGCGAAGATCAGGGAGAGGAGATGAGCGAAGATCAGGGAGAGGAGATGAGGAGATCAGGGAGAGGAGATGAGGAGATCAGGGAGAGGAGATGAGCGAAGATCAGGGAGAGGAGATGAGGAGATCGGGGAGAGGAGATGAGCGAAGATCAGGGAGAGGAGATGAGCGAAGATCAGGGAGAGGAGATGAGGAGATCAGGGAGAGATGAGCGAAGATCAGGGAGAGGAGATGAGGAGATCAGGGAGAGGAGATGAGCGAAGATCAGGGAGAGGAGATGAGCGAAGATCAGGGAGAGGAGATGAGCGAAGATCAGGGAAGATCGGGGAGAGGAGATGAGCGAAGATCGGGGAGAGGAGATGAGCGAAGATCGGGGAGAGGAGATGAGCGAAGATCGGGGAGAGGAGATGAGCGAAGATCAGGGAGAGGAGATGAGCGAAGATCAGGGAGAGGAGATGAGCGAAGATCAGGGAGAGGAGATGAGCGAAGATCAGGGAGAGGAGATGAGCGAAGATCAGGGAGAGGAGATGAGCGAAGATCAGGGAGAGGAGATGAGCGAAGATCAGGGAGAGGAGATGAGCGAAGATCAGGGAGAGGAGATGAGCGAAGATCAGGGAGAGGAGATGAGCGAAGATCAGGGAGAGGAGATGAGCGAAGATCAGGGAGAGGAGATGAGGAGATCAGGGAGAGGAGATGAGCGACACACAGGGAGAGGAGATGAGCGACACACAGGGAGAGGAGATGAGCGAAGATCAGGGAGAGGAGATGAGCGAAGATCAGGGAGAGGAGATGAGCGAAGATCAGGGAGAGGAGATGAGCGAAGATCAGGGAGAGGAGATGAGCGAAGATCAGCGAAGATCAGGGAGAGGAGATGAGCGAAGATCGGGGAGAGGAGATGAGCGAAGATCGGGGAGAGGAGATGAGCGAAGATCGGGGAGAGGAGATGAGCGAAGATCAGGGAGAGGAGATGAGCGAAGATCAGGGAGAGGAGATGAGCGAAGATCAGGGAGAGGAGATGAGCGAAGATCAGGGAGAGGAGATGAGCGAAGATCAGGGAAGATCAGGGAGTGAAGGATTAGCTATCGTTAATAAATGTGATGCTGTATCAAAACAGCTTGATTAATGTTTGAAAATTCACTGACAGGGGGAGGGTGTTGTGCTGCACGCGAAGTCTGAGCTGTAGAAGAAGCTGGCTCTAAACCTCACAACACCCTCCCCCTGTCAGTGATTGGTTGGAACACTATTTATTTGGGTTTTGAGTGTTGGTGATACCAACTGTTTTTGTGTGCCGATCTCAGAGCCCAAATCATGATGCCCAATATGGAAGGCATCTTCTGCCAAAATTAAACAAATCAATTAAATGATAAAAATGAAAACTAAAACCAGATTAACCGTTTCATTAGAGAAACCCGTATGCAAAATATGTGACAACATTGAGAATGACAGTGCATCATCCGTCACATTGAAAAACAAAATGCAATTGGTGATTTCACGTTTCATCTTCATTACAATCTCGATGCAACACTGCCAATATTAAAATGCAAAGGCAAACGTGAAACAGAAACTGCAAATACAGTTTTTCCACAGCTCTTTATTAACGCTCACGCAATAGTGACACAATTCAAAGTCAAATCTAAAGTTTAGTTGTCATTTTATTTCCTCTTTTATTTCACAGTTTTAGTTTTCATTTTCAAAGACAACCTGCATGCAAATTCTATGTTAATGAGTGTGTGTGTGTGTGTGTGTGGGGGGATTATTCAAGTAATGGTGCTACAGACAAGTAATGGACCTAGCCCTCAATCACACAGAATTTGCATACAGGTTAACCTGTCTTTGGAAATGAAAATGAAAACTAAAACTGTTTTCGACGACGTCGCTTTACGGAAGGCGTGTCTGTAGCCCCATTACTGGAATAAGCCCCACCCACTCATTAACATAGAATTTGCATACATAGAAAATGCCTTCCATAGCCCAATGATGTTCACAACATTTTCATTACGCAATCCACACGTGTGGTGTGCTCATACGGTCAGTGCAACATCAGCTGATGTCAGATGCAGGAGGACAGTGAATCTGAGCGGTCGTACCTTTGACGGGATGATCCTGGCTGTAGAAGCTGGGACACGGGATCACCTTTTTAGCCTGTAAGGTCTGAGACACACACACACACACGGCATGACACGAGACATTCACACCAATGATAACCAGAACTATAAATAACTGTGTATGATAACTGTTGATAATCACTCCAGCTCTGTGAGAAGTCCACACCACAGCTAGAACTATTGAAGGGTTCGTACAGACACGGTGAAATGAAACTCCAGGACTTCTCAAGGGTTTTCAGGGACTACAGTCAGAGATCGCACTTATCAAACAATATCTTTAGGAATTTTTAAACTCAAATTATAGATATAAGGCATCCAAAATACAACGTATTTAATAATATATTAAATACAAAGTTTAGAATGGCTTTTATTGTTCAATAAATAATATTTTATATTATAATGTTAGCGTACTTTGTATCGAGAAAAGGATTAATGGGGGTTTATCACACTTATTGATATTTAGTATATCTTAAACTTGTTTATCAGTATTAGTGTTCAAAATAACATATACAAAATATATATATTTTATTTTTTTATATTGTATTTAAATAAATTAAGCACTTTTGAAGCACCTCTTCATATATATGGCTGTTTTCAAGGGTTTTCCAGGACTTAAAAAGTCAAACTCAAGTGCTTTAAGCAGCGAGTGTATGAACCCTGCAATAACAACCATTTTTTCCAGCTGATGAGCGATCAGCCAATGAGAACACATCCTGCTTTAAAGAGCGAAGGCATCTAAAGCGATCTTATAATAAACAGAACGATCCTGTGTGTTGGTGTGGACGCTCCTGGAGTGAACTTAGGGGGTGGTGGTGGCACAATGGATAAGACACATGCCTTTGGTGTGAGAGACCCGGGTTCGAATCCACTGTGAGACACCAATGTGTCCCTGAGCAAGACACTTAACCCCTAGTTGCTCCAGAGGCGTGCAACCTCTGACATATATAGCAATTGTAAGTCGCTTTGGATAAAAGCGTCAGCTAAATGAATAAATGTAAATGTAAATGTGAACGGGCCTGATGACGAGTGAACATCGGTCCATCATGAACTCACAGGGGTGAACTGAACCACGGTGGCGTCCTGTTTCCCAGCAGACACTTGCTTTCCTTTGGGACTCCAGCAAACTGCAGCAGGAGAGAGAGGAACAAGCGGACACATTCAGGAATCAGCAGCGTTCACACAGATACGGGCAAATAAAACTAAAGGACTTTTCAATCAGAGATCGCACTCATCAAACAATGTCTTTATTATCTTTCAAATTCTAAAAAAGTAAAACGGATACATAAAAATATACGGTAACATTTTACAATAAGGTTCATTAGTTCGCATGACCTAAGAATGAACAATTCTTCTTCAGCATTTATTAATCTTAGTTAATATTAATTTCCACATTTACTAATACGTTATTAAAATCAAAGGTTGTGTTTGTCAGCATTAGTTAATGCACTGTGAACTAACAAACAATGAACAGCTGGATTTTCATTAACTTACATTAACAAAGATTAATAAACACTGTAACACATGTATTGATCATTGTTAGTTCATGTTAGTTAATACATTAATGTTAATTAATGAACCTTACTGTAAAGTGTCACCAAATATACTAATAAAACAAAATGGCAGCAAAAAAGTGCAGAAGATGCAGTGACTGCGGAAACTTTGACCAGTGAAAGGACATTATGACAAAGATATCGCTTTATTATTCAAACTGATTATGATGGACAGATGCACTTTTATGATGGACAGATGCACTTTTATGATGGACAGATGCACTTTTATGGACTTCAAAACAGAAACGGACATTCACTGCCATTATAAAGCTTGGAAGAGCCAGGACATGTTTCCAGTGTTACACTGACCGGAGGTGATTCCCGTGGAGGCCGGGAGTTGAGCGAACACACTGACGGAGTCCTGCACGTCCAGCACCATCATGCTGCCATCGGACACACACACGGCCAGACGGGTCGGGTCCACCGGACTCCACTTCAGATCCTGGACCAGCGAGTCTCGAGAGGACGGGGGTCTGAAGGAGGTGAAGGGACGCTTCTCCTGTCGGTCCTGCTGCAGCACACACACACACACACGTCGTCAACACACATACATACATATATATATATATATATATATACATATATATATATATATATATATATATATATATATGAAAGGACATCATACATCGCAGACCTTATTATTCAGCATTATGACATGGAAATATTCATGAAGACATTAAGAATAAACACAAAGAGCTGTTAGGTGTGTGTGAGGAGCGGAGAGGTGTGTGTGTGGAGAGGTGTGTGTGTGTGAGGAGAGGTGTGTGTGTGGAGAGGTGTGTGACCTTTTTGAGGAGAGTGCGCACGTCGTAGAAGTCCAGCGTGAGGTCAGAAGATTCGCTCGCTCCACACACACACAGCGTGAGCTCATCGCTGCTCAGGGCCATGTGATGCATCGCCATGGCAACAGTCACCGTCGCGGCGCTCGAACACTCGACTGATGACACACACACACACATCAGTCTGATCGCACTCACACTCATGGATTATAGGTTTGACACAAGAGGCATCACTTCGACATTAAGAAGCTATAAAAGCATTAGAATGTGTGCCGTGTTTAACATTCTTCCATAATATGCTTTTATTCATTTGTGTTGTACTTTTTCTTTCTTTTACATCTTTTGGCAAAACATTTTCAATAGGTAAATCAGGCTTCCTTATATTATCTTTCTTGTTGACTATTGAACTATAATTTGTTTATTGTCTGTTTCTGTATCTTATGTTTGTTAAAATTTGCATTGTGGTTTGCTATTGGCTGATCTCATGTGAGTGACAGGTTATAGCCCCGCCCACATCATCAGAGAAGAGATACTCCACAGTACTCCTGCGCCCCATGATGCTTTGCGTGAATTATGGATGTAACTTCCGTTAAGCAGTAAACGATCAGTGAAAGACTCGCTCATTCTGTCAGATTGTAAATTGTATTTGCCTGTGAAAACAAACCTGGAAAGAGACGCGGATTTGAGGAGAAAAGCGTGAGATTATTCGTGCATTCCAGGGAATTATTAATGGGATATATCATAAATTAAATCGGGAGAACAGAACACATGTGCAGGATATGTCGTCCTTTTTCATACTTTTACAGCGGATTGCAAAGGGGAAAAGATGATAATCATGAGGAAAAGAAAGAGATCTTGCCATAGATACTCTTGTTATAACACGTCACATTAACTGTTATTCTCATGTTATTCTTAAATAGATCATGAAGGAAACCTGACGGATCAGCTTTACTTGTAGAGCAACCGTATGACCTGAAACGATTCGCTTCAGTCTTCTTGAATGGAAGTTCCCCAAACCGGAAGTGCCTCCCATAATTCATAACGCAGTACGAATACGGTGGATATAATACAGCGATGTCCGATGTGTAACCAGGCACTAAAGCGATTACCCGTAAAATGTGCTTTGAACCAATCAGATTGCTTGGGTCCTGAGCTGGGACTCATCTCTTCAACACGCCGGTGTGGTGAACAAATGAGTCCTACTGAAGAGATGAGTCCCAGCTCAGGACCCCAGTAGTATGCCTGATCTAAATCTGTTCTCGTGACAGCTCGTAGCTGACGTGAGCTGGTGTAGTGTTATTATGTGGAAGCTTATTGATAAGATCCCGCTGCTATATACATGGTAAGATTAAACTGTATATTGTATATGTAAATTGTATATATTCTATAGCTAATATTTAAGATCTCAAGTTGCGTCAATAGCAGAGGAGAAAGTAAAAATACGCCTGTTATTGTGTCACGAAACGTAGTTTGAAGAGTTTCTCAGTCGAGAATGTGGTTGTTTGAAGCTCAAATATGTTGTTTATTTATTAAAAAAAACACACTAACAACGAGAAATGTTTCATTTCACAATCTATAGCTTCGGTTAAATACCAGTACATGAAGTTAAAATACATCGTTATAACGTAGTACAAACGTCTTCTATAATAAGTGATTTTGTATGATGTGTAACCAGGCACTAAAGCGATTACCCATAAAACATGCTTTGAACCAATGAGATTGCTTGGGTCTTAAGCTCAGACTCATCTCTTCAGTAGGACTCATTTGTTCACCACACCGGCACAGAAAATGTCATTTTAAAAATGTGACCGGTCCCGAACGCTTCCTCCAGCTAACCCTAACTCCAGCTCCTGGTTCTGGTGTTCTCTGAGTGCATCCTAACCCTAACTCCAGCTCCTGGTTCTGGTGTTCTCTGAGTGCATCCTAACCCTAACTCCAGCTCCTGGTTCTGGTGTTCTCTGAGTGCATCCTAACCCTAACTCCAGCTCCTGGTTCTGGTGTTCTCTGAGTGCATCCTAACCCTAACTCCAGCTCCTGGTTCTGGTGTTCTCTGAGTGCATCCTAACCCTAACTCCAGCTCCTGGTTCTGGTGTTCTCTGTGTGCATCCTAACCCTAACTCCAGCTCCTGGTTCTGGTGTTCTCTGAGTGCATCCTAACCCTAACCCTAACTCCAGCTCCTGGTTCTGGTGTTCTCTGAGTGCATCCTAACCCTAACTCCAGCTCCTGGTTCTGGTGTTCTCTGTGTGCATCCTAACCCTAACTCCAGCTCCTGGTTCTGGTGTTCTCTGAGTGCATCCTAACCCTAACTCCAGCTCCTGGTTCTGGTGTTCTCTGAGTGCATCCTAACCCTAACTCCAGCTCCTGGTTCTGGTGTTCTCTGTGTGCATCCTAACCCTAACTCCAGCTCCTGGTTCTGGTGTTCTCTGTGTGCATCCTAACCCTAACCCTAACTCCAGCTCCTGGTTCTGGTGTTCTCTGTGTGCATCCTAACCCTAACTCCAGCTCCTGGTTCTGGTGTTCTCTGTGTGCATCCTAACCCTAACTCCAGCTCCTGGTTCTGGTGTTCTCTGTGTGCATCCTAACCCTAACTCCAGGTCCTGGTTCTGGTGTTCTCTGTGTGCATCCTAACCCTAACTCCAGCTCCTGGTTCTGGTGTTCTCTGAGTGCATCCTAACCCTAACTCCAGCTCCTGGTTCTGGTGTTCTCTGTGTGCATCCTAACCCTAACTCCAGCTCCTGGTTCTGGTGTTCTCTGTGTGCATCCTAACCCTAACCCTAACTCCAGCTCCTGGTTCTGGTGTTCTCTGTGTGCATCCTAACCCTAACCCTAACTCCAGCTCCTGGTTCTGGTGTTCTCTGTGTGCATGGGTCTCACCGATGTGGTTTGGGTTTCCCTCCTGCCGCCCCACCGCGATGACGTCTCTGGTCCAGAACACCTTCAGCACTCGCTCTCGGCCCGCGAACGTCAGGCCGTACTTGTTGGAGACGCAGAGGAGACTGGAGCGCTGCTTGGGCAGATCCACACACGCCTCGAACACGCGGATCTTCTTCATCTGCCGGAACTGGAAGTCCTGGAGGGAGAGATGATTGACATGTACATGAACACGACCAGACACAAGCGGTGGATCGGGGAGATGTTTAATGTTTCTGAAAGAGTCTCTTCTGCTCACCAAGACTGCATTTATTTGATACATTTTTTACAAAAAATTGGTAATATTGTGAAATATTATTATAATGTAAATCATCAGTTTTCTATGTGAATATACAGTAAAGTGTATATTTGATGAACATTAAAATAACATGAAACACTTATGATTATTATCAATGCTGGAAACAGTTGTGTACAAATTCTTGATGAATAGAAAGTTCAAAAGAACAGTATATATCTGAAATCCATTAGTTTGTAACATTATAAATGTAGTTACTGTCACTTTTGATAAATTGAATTACTGATGAATAAAAGTATTGATTTCTTTGTATTTGTTTCCCCCCAAAAATAAAAATATTACTGACCCCAAACTTTTGAACGTTAGTGTTTAATGTTACAAAAACTTTATATTTCAGATAAATGCTGTTCTTTTGAACTTTCTATTCATCAAATAATCCTGAAATAAAAATGTAAATAACTGTTTCCAACACTGATAATAATCATAAATGTGTCTTGATCCTCATATTAGAGTGATTTCTGAAGGATCATGTGACACTGAAGACTGGAGTAATGAATATATCACAGGAATAAATGACACTTTACTGTATATTCACATAGAAAAGTCATTTTAAATTGTCATTATATTTGACAATATTTTTAGTTTTTTTCTGTATTTTTAATCAAATAAACACAGGCTTGGCGAGCAGAAGAGACTCTTTTAAAGACTTTAAAAATCTCACCGATCCCAAACTTCGAGTGAAATAATAGCAGTCATTATGAAATGAACCTACATGTTGATAATCTGATGGTCATTATTATGATTATTAAGATATTGAGAAGTTATGACACGTTATATGCAGATTTATATTAATATATAAGTCCGCAATAGCTCTAATGTAACTTACCTGTGTATTTATAATATTTAACTCATTAAATTCTCTAAGGATTAGAGATATTTTACACAAATTACACTACACCAATTTATAAGAGGCAGTAAACACATTCACACAGGCACGAACTACATGTATTCAAACGAACTATATAATCTACATCTGCCAGAGAACGTTGTAGTAATAATAATATTAATATTAATAATAATAACAACACTAGCCGGTCAGTGTCTCACCTTCATCTCTTTCTCTGGAATAGAGTCCGGATCGTCTCCCATCTTCACTGAGATTCCCCCTCGGGTCGTCAACGGCAGTAACAACTAAATATGTCGGTAATTAAGTTATTAATGAGGAATTAATGAATTTATTCTGCTCATCTCAAACTCTCTGCGTGTTAGCAAGAACCCGCGTTCAACTTTGGCAGGAAGTGACGCGTGTTTTGAAGCGGAAGCGTGTGTCGTGTGCATCTCGCCAGACAGTGACCTCTGCTGGCCAAACGCAGCTGAGCAGGAACTATTTTATTTATTGAACTATATATATATGTCATGTGCAAACAAACATGAGCTACCAATAATAATAAAGAGCTTGTCAATCTTTCAGACACAGATATGAGCGGGACCCCATCCTACAGTTTAAAAAATAGCTTTAGATTAATATGTATAAAAGACACAATTCAGGCTATACTGTGAAAATGAATGTGTAAAAATATGTTTATTTTAATAATTTATTTATTTTAGTTTTGCTCGACATTTTTCCACAGACCCCCTAGCATTTCCAATTTATACTGTGAAAATATAATTCGATAAATACATGTAAAATATTACTTTTTTTAATATTTCATTTATACAAGTAGAAATATATACAGTATACACACACACACACGTATATATTTCTTTATTTTTTACAGTTCAACTCTAGATTAGAGTGGTCCTTGTATTCCCCTGCAGACCCAGTTTATACTGTGAACATTTATTGTTGTTATTTATGTTGAAAAACATTTTTCATTTCTATTACGGTCGGCTACATTATTCGTTTTTTTTTTTTTTTTCATAATGCATAATCACGTGATAATAAACTGTAAACCGTAAGTATTTGTATTTCTATAATGGATGTGTCAGTGCAAAGAGACAATATTTGATCATTAAAAGTCTAGAACTGCTGTCTCTGACAAGGAACTGCTTGCTTTGTGAGCGGCAGGATAATCATATTCATCCGCACAGAGCCGAAGCACAACCAAAACAGTGTTCTTCCGCGAAATGCATGCAGTTTTGTGTTTTAACCACTAGAGGGACACAACAAGTCACATCGTGCACTTTTCAAAAGAAACAAGCATCACACAACACAAAGACACTGGGAATGAAAGAGATTTTATTTGTGACGTATTGCAGTAGACATAATTGTTTCTTAGTTCAATAAAAAAAGCAGTTTAATGGTTTATTATAAACTCTCTTAAGGAACCTGTCTTTAATGCAAAGCATGAGAGCGCATCGCTACAGGCAAAGCTCGAGCTATCGTTCTTTGAGTCGCGATGTTTGAGTCGGTGTGTTCAGACGAGGAACACACTGAATAGCAGAGATCCTGAAAACACTTCTTCCTCTGATTGTCGGCGCTCAAGGCTTTAAAGCTCCCAGTGAATTTATTTCACACGAACTGTGAGGCGTTTAAAGTGCTGCCGTTATTTACAAGGGGAAACACACACACGCGCACACGCGTAGTGCGCATGCGCAGACGCGACACCAGCATGCAGTTATCAGCAGAGGATTAATGCGCGTATTAATTTGAATAATTAAACAGTAAGTCATTCGGTTGCACAGAGGAATATGCAATTACACTGGGCGAATCCTCGGGGTGTTTTCACTCCAAAATCAAAGGAATAAAACATGAAAGGATCATTTGCATGAAGAAAATGAAACCCATTTTTTAGGACCTAGAATTTTTGCATTGCTGGGTCATTCCTACAGTCCCCATGAAACAATACTGCATATTTTACATAAAATGTTGATCAACCACATGCATAGATGCACCCAGTTAACACAAATTCATAATTAGTACCTAATTAAAGCTGCGATCCGTAACTTTATTCGTGTTCAAAATGTATATAATAAGCGAGTACATCATGAATCATGAAATGTGTTTTTGTCTTATCCTGAATCACTACGGTACGCCTATAATAAGTGTTTATACTAGGACTATTTTAGACTGTGTGCGTGACTCCTCATAGACATAAACAGAGAGAAGTAGTTCCGGCTACAATGTTCCTCAGAGAGACGAATGTTGATCTGTTTATTAACCGCTAGAGCGCCAAAAGTTATGGACTGCAGCTTTAAAAAATAAAAACTTTCTGAAGCACTTGACTGGCAAAGTTCCATGTCCTCAATCATGTTTTCTCAACTCCACTTTGAAATAAAGATAAAGGCTATATATATTTCTAATAAAATGAGCAATTTTGAGTATTACATTTACATATTCTGTTTGACAACTCCAGGAACAAAGTAAGAATCAGTCATAAACTTATCTTATCTAATAGTGTATCGATTTATACGGGACATAAAAATGTTTGCTTGATTAATTTTTTTTTATATGTTTTTTTATATAACTATTAAAATTCTTCCTAAATGTAAATCATCTGCTAGCGTGTTGTTCTTTCCTAGCTAGTAATGGGCTTTATGATCTTAAAACATCCACCCTTTTGCATTGTTAAAATGTCATGTAACAGGGCGGGTCAGAATTATTAGGCGACACTAGCCTGAGCTTGACCAGTGTGTTTTTATGATAGACATTTTCTTTATTTTTCACTGAAAAAAACAAAAACAAAAAAATATTTTTTTCTTCAACAACTGCAGGAATGACCCTGCTTCATTTTCTTTAAGGCCCATTCACACCAATAACGATAACTATACATTACCGCACGATATCGTTATGTTTATTACACGCGTCTGTCTCTTTAAATGCGCGCGCTCTTTAAAGCAGGCTGGATTCTGATTGGCTGTCAATGTTTTTATCGTTCATCAGCTTGAAAAACTCGATCTGAAAGTGATTCCAGTGACATTTCTCTGAGTCATTCTCGGTATAGTTGTGCTGTGGACTTTGCTATTCTTTTTCAGATCTATATCTTTATATTTAGATCGATTTTTAGCACTATATCTTTATCGTTATAGCTGGTGTGAACGTGCCTTTGTGTGTACTTATTCTTTCATTACGAGATTCACCAGAAAACGGCTGTTTTTACTACATTCAAAGTCCGTTTCCGTGATATTTGTTCTCGGGCAGCAGCCAAACAAACACTAAACGATACACATGAAATGATGGACTGATCTGTGACTAACATGATGATCAGTTTGACAGAGTTCGCATTTCATATTCATAATGTGGAGCTGCTCAGACACAAACACTCGTCTCTCACTCTCTCAGACAAACTAAACCTCTCACATCTGTGCAAAAGCTTTACATTAGCCATTATTAGTGCTGATATCTGGGAAGTGCGCGAGCTTCTACTTACAGAAATCGATAAATTAGCACGTTTACATTCATTCGAAAAGCCACAACAACAGGTTGGCGAAGGACATTCTCCCATATATATATATCCACTTCATCTAGTGCAACATTTCGCATGAATTTAGAGCCACATACTAGGCTTCAAAAATAAAACAATTTAAGTAAAAGGTTGGCATATAGACGCACGTTTCTTTTCGCAGGGGTTTCTGGGTAAATAATGAGATCCCGCCTTATTTTTCACGTGTGTCTGGCTTCCGGTTTCATCCGTTTCCAGTTAGTTTTTCTGTACAAACACAGTTTGATATTGCAAACTGGTATTCTAACTATATTATTTTAATGTTATGTTGTTAATTCCTGAAGAATCCGTCATTCACATGCGTTGAAAAATAAGGCGGATGAAAGTCGTGCTTGACAACACTAGTGTAAGAACTGGCCTTATAGTGATCATATATTAGTTCCAGCACATTTTAGTGACTCGTCCTACCTTTAGAAATGTATTGCGATCGCTCTAAATAGTCACAGACTACATAAACATGAAATCTAACAGCATTGATCACACCAGACATCTGTGAACGATCCATCCGGCAGTTCTGGTCAGAATCTTCAGGTTTGTAGAGCTTATTAAAACAACACAGCTGATAAAAACAAACAATTTCATGACTTTTTTTTTTGCATTATTTCCCACACCGTCTTCACGGATGAAGGTTTGATCATTATTATAAATAAACCCAGACAGCAACATAGTGTCGGCCCACATCTGGCTCACGGTTATATCCACATCTGGCCCAGACGTGGGCCGCATCTGGGCCGACACTATGCCTCAAGGCTGAATTGTGGTTATGATGGTGTCAATAGTCACAATAAGGCACAAGTTCTTCAGTCTCTCTGCGAGATACGAGTCGGGCATCTTTGATGAAATAATAAAATGATGCTCGGGCTACTGATGATAAAACAGCAGAAGAGAGTGAAGATGATGTTTATCATCTAGTGTTGATTAGAATCATGACAGCTGTCAATCAACAGCACTGACGAGGCACTTTAACAACCGACAGTGCGAAATAAACCAGATAGAAGATGATTGAATGAATAAACCTTCATTGATGATTGAAGATGGATTTCCATAACTGCCGTGAACTCGACACACCTGGAGATTCTGACGACTACAGATAAAGACACAACGCTCTTAAAGTCTCAGTCAGTTGTTTTGCATCATTAAATGTTTAAGAGGTTACACTACCGGTCAAAAGTTTGGATTTTGTTAAAGAAGAAATATTTTTATCAATATTCACATTTTTGTGAAAACGGTGATACACCAGCAGATTCATTAAATTGATAAAAAAAAAAAAGTATATTCAGCTTTGATCACAGGAATAAATTACACTTTACTGTATACTCACATAGAGAACAGATGATTTACATTGGAATAATTTTGTTAAAAAAATACTTTTTACTTTTTTTTTAATCAAATAATTGCAGCCTTGATGAGCTGGAAGAGACTCTTTCAAAAACAAACCATTCCAAATTATATTCCACACTTTTGACCACTAGTGTAAATCAAATGAATATTTTTCATTAATAAAACACAAACAGATCAAGTGCTTTCCAACCCTGCTCCTGCAGACCTGCCAGCAACACACACACATGTTGAGTCTCTTAAGGCCAAAGATCATCGTGATTTTCATGTTTGTGTCTCATAGCTGGACTGAAGGGCTCGTTCTGTTAGTGTCCTCTAGACTAGTGCATGTCGGGAGTCTTCAGCAGCTCTTCGTGTCTCACATCGCTCCGTTCCAACATCTGCGTTCCTTAAACCAGCAAGTGCAAAGGTGATGAAGCCAGCCGGAGCATTCGCGAGAAAGCCTCGTCGTTCAGTTTCAGGGATGCAGGGTATCAGGTTACATCGAGGCTGAGAGTTCGGATCAGATTTGGCATGCATGCAAGCGGTGGAAGAGAGCGCACATTCATCCGTTCGTCTGACGTCATGTGAGCGTTCAGAGAGTCGAACACACACAGGAATCTGAAGCATGATGATGAAAACGTTCATCCGTTCGTCTGACGTCATGTGAGCGTTCAGAGAGTCGAACACACACAGGAATCTGAAGCATGATGATGAAAACATTCATCCGTTCGCCTGACGTCATGTGAGCGTTCAGAGAGTCGAACACACACAGGAATCTGAAGCATGATGATGAAAACCAAACATCCCTTCAGATTCAAACGCTTCGAGATCATCGATGAATCTCACAAAAGAAAATGAAATCAGATTCTCATTATCAGAATGTAAAATAAATCATTGCATTAATTAATGATTATGATACAGTGCTCTAGAAATAAATATGAAAATAATTATGTTTGCATTGTACAGTAGTGGCCAAAAGTGATGTCCGGGTCAAGGACAATCGACATCTTCACCCTTTATTCAAGTATTATTAAAAATTGTGTGCTTGGAGTCGATTGTTTTATTTGTAATAGACACTCAATGGAAGATGACAAATTGTGCAACATAATTTGTAGAAATTATGAACACATGCAACCATAAATGAAATATTAATAACTCATTATGTTGTAATCAATGTATGCTTGTTGCATATTTTTTTGCATAGTAAAATAAAACCTGTCACATATTTTTCTTCATAATTTTGTTAAATACCTCAACCAAGTTTAGTGTTTTGTTCTTCCCTCATATTTAAAATATTGACCATTTTTCCCTCAAATTTTGATGGTTTAATCCATGTAGGGTCATTAAAAACCTCCAGACGTCACTTTTTGGCCACAACTGTGTATATTATAATAATTACTAACATTTATATGTTTATTCACATATTTTTATTACCAGTATATTAGATTAATAATAATATAATGGGGATTAATTGTCATAAATAATGGGCATGTTTTGAATCCAATCCGATTTAAGATTCTGATATGTATGATCATATGAACCCTAAACGCGTCACATGCTTGTTTACGTGCATGGGTATGGATGCATGTAAACGTGAATGTTAAAGGCTTCATTTTCTTTTCGCACAATACAGTCCTAGTATTTTTCCCTCTTGATTTTGGGGTGTAACGTGATCCGCTCCTGCTTTTGCGAGATTCACCGCCAGATATTTATGGCAAAGTGATCTCAAGAAGGGAACATGCGAAGCGTAATATGATGTTTCACAATGAAGGTTATTTCATCACAGCGCGCGTGACTTCTGCTCGCCACCGTCCAGATGATTTTCTACTTGAAATGTTTCCAGGAAAGTGTGTTTCTTCACGAGCGCAGACGCCTGTGTGTGTTTGGCTTTCTGAATACACAGATTCTTCCCTTCAGCATGTATTCACACGGTGGATATGAACTGAAAGGTGGTTCCTGGAGTCACACTGCAAAAAGTGCTTTTCTTACTCAGTATTTTTGTCTTGTTTCCAGTCCAAACATCTAAAAATACTTTAATCAAGATGCATTTACTAGATGCCATACGATTTTATGTCTTGTTTTCTGGGGATATAAATCAAAATTAAGTGATTTGTTGCTTACAGAAAGCATCATTATCTGCCAATGGGGTAAAAAAATATATAATAATCTTAATTCAAACAGAAAAAAGATTCTTTTTATTAGCCCATCGGCAGATCATTTAGCTTGTTTTAAGCAAAAACTCACTTAATTTTGATTTATTCCCCCAGAAAACAAGACATAATATCGTATAGCATTTTACTCATCTAGTAAATGCGTCTTGATTTAAGTATTTTTAGACATTTGGACTGGAAACAAGACAAAAATACTAAGTAAGAAAAGGCATTTTTGCAGCGCATGAAGGAACTCACTGCCCGTTTACTCTCAGGCCGTCTACAAACTCCGCCTCCTCCTCGTGCTCCTCGGGGGGCGTGGCCACAAAGGCCCCGCCCCCAGCTCCGGGCTTGACAGGCCCCACCCCCATTGTCCCATCAGCGCTGTCATTCTGAGCTTCTTCTTCTTCGTCGTCGTCCTCCTCTCCGGGAATATCCACGCCGTCTCCATCCAGCGTTAACACAGTTCTGGCGGGTCGTTTGCGCTCGAGTCGCGGCTCCAGATTCAGGCCCGGGGGAAGCAGGTTCTCGAAGGGCATCGGAACGCCCAAACCCACGCCCGCGACCGAACCCTGATACACCTCCATCCCGTCCGGCAACATGGACTGGATCTTGGGAAGCCAGCGCTTGCGTACGCGTCGAGCGTTGGTGCACATGTCAGCCGCGATGACGTTCATCTCGCTCTCCTTAAAGTTGGGCGCGAAGTTCTGACAGTAAACTGAAGGAAAAACAGAACGTTATTAGGAGCTTTAAAGGGGTGGTTGATTATGATTTCACTTTTCTAATTTTCTAAGCTCTTGAAGCTCCGCCCCCTGTGCCGGGAGCAGCAGCTCATTTGCATTTAAAGGGACAGACACAAAAACAGCACTTTTTGCTCACCCTCAAAAAGTGACAATTTTAACATGCTATATAAAAATATCTGTGGGGTATTTTGAGCTAAAACTTCACACACACACTCTGGGGACATCAGACACTTATTTTACACCCTGTGAAAAGGGCATTATACCACCCCTTTAATAGAAGAAAACGTCACTGATGAACACTGAGTCTTCTAGGAGTGAAATACAAAAGGTTTCCTCACAAGATTAAAACCAGCACAAGAGAACAAACAGGTGGATCTTCTCCTAGTATTAAAAACTTGTGTTGCACAATAGGGAGCATGAGTTAATGGTTGATTATGAATGCATAAAGAGCGTCACGCACGTTTGACGGCGTTTAGGACTCGACTGTCCAGTGGCTTCCGGCTGGGGTCGCTGGTTGAAGATCGGATCCCCGTCCCACAGCTGTTCGCTAATGTGTTTCTGCAGGATCAACAAACAGAAAGCCATGAGAAAACACTCAATATCTCAATAACTGCACTTCAGATGAATGAGGTTTCAAGGTTTATCAAACAGTGCTTTACTGAATAAACTATAACTCTGTCTGTCTTTAAATAAAAAAATTGGTTACACTTTATAATATATGGGATCAATATCCTGCCATGATTCAAAACTGAAAATAAAGTTCTGAAAGGTTGAAACTAAGTGTTCGAAAACTCAAAATCTTACAAAAAAAAGTTTTGCAAGATCGAAAAATAAGATTTGCAAGCTTGCAAAATGTACAAAAATAAAAATATCTCTGCAAACATTGTTGTTTTTGAGATTTCTTTCTTCAGAACTACAACATTTTTTTTACAATGTTGCACAAACAATTTTTCAGAGTTTCAAATTTGTCAGTGTTCTCCCACTGTATTAGTTTGTTTTCCAGGTTTGAAACCTTGTAAATGGTGATCTGAAAACTGGCGTGCGAATGTGTGAAAAAAAGTTTTGAAACTCTGAAAACAGAGTTTTGCAGGCTTGCAAAGTGATAAAAAAAAAATCTCTGCAAACATAATTTTGTTTTTGAGTTTTCCTTCTTCAGAAGTGCAACACTCTTTTTTACCAGGGTTTCCACCCCTTGGCTAACTTCAAATTCAAGGACCTTTCAAGGACTTTCCAGGTCCAGTACCCTCAAATTCAAGGACTTAATGTGGGGACACATTTGTTATGTCCAACAACAAACGATGAAGTACCATCATAGTTTCATGTGCGCGTGAACGTCATTGGCAACGTACAACACAAAGTACCTCATGCGGGAAACACTTAACGTAACCAGGGTTTTTCCTGGCTCAAAATGAGGCGGAGGTGGTAAAATCCTAATAATGTACTTTAATAATAAGATAATTAAATTTGTATTTTTTGTAGATCATCATATAGCCTAATGTGTTTCCCACATTATTTTTGTGGGTGGAGCTTGGTACCTCTAGGGGGGTCCGGGGTCATGCCCCCCGTAAGAAAATTTTGTACATTTTAAAGATAAATTCATTAATCTGGTGCACTTTGAGTCACCCGAATCCACTGTTAAAAATAAATAATCCACCCGCAAAACCGCCCATATTCTTTGATTTAGATATCTGCATCTGATCATCACATTACAATTATTCAAATTCTCAGTGTTAAGCATGATAATATGGTAACATATCACACTGAAGTAGGCTGATTTAAAATGAACATTTATTTAAAATAAAAGTTCTTCTTTTGGCAAAATTACATAATTCCTTAATAGCCTAAACAGAGGCTTTACTCCCTTCAAACTTAAGTTGTCAATGTTTCATTACATCACTGTTTTGAAAACTAATCTTTTTGTACCTTTTATAAAGGGCATTTTCCCCCTAATTTTATTAAATGTATCTCCATCTTTCATTTCAAATTCTTAAATTTGATCAATATATTCAATTAAAATAATAAGACACTAGGCTGTTACCAATTAAATTAAATAATTTACATTGAAAAATTATAACTGTATTAAATTAGATTATTTTAAATATTTTTGAATATACAAATAAGGAATGTTGAAAAGAATGATACTCTATGAAACTAAACCGCCAGTAGGAGGCAGCAGGCGACCGTCTTAATGAGCGAGTCATTGAGTCATTCATTCAAACGATTTGATCAAACGGCTGATTTATTCAGAAGGAGGCAGTTTATGAATGGGTAATTGAATCTTTGACTCAATAGATTCGTTCAAAACGCTGAATCATTCAGTAATGAAACAAGTGTTGCTGTGAGATGCGCTATGGTTCTGCTGTGATCTTTGTTTGGAACTATTTTCGCTGCTGAAACAGAACAAAAACAGTCATTGCGTCTAAAATGTAAAGTTACTTAATTTTAACTATTTGTTTATTGAACTTATGAAATCAGTCTCGGTTTCAATCTTGATGGCACTCAGGAAAACAGCTCTCTGGTCATGTGTAGCCTAGGCTATATATTGTTTCTTAACTATAATATGTTATAAATAACTGCGCAAGCCTCAACAGCGCAACATTGTTACCGTCATTTAGGTAGGCCTATATTATTATCAACTATAGCCTATCAATCACCACTTACATTAAATTAAATAAAACAGAATCATCCTCACGTTTTCGGTGATTCCCTAGTTATTTTTTATTGTCGAGAGCCGGAGGCGGCACGAAAGGAGGCGGCCGCCTCATAATTCTCTATGTAAGAAAAACCCTGGTAACGTAACGCGTAAATGCGCTTAACTAGTGTAAATCAAGCAAGCTAGTATGCATAGGCCATGAAGTGTTGGCGAAATAACACATTAGGGGACCGGAGTGAATATGGAATTTTTTCCAGAAAACTTATTGCACAAAATAAATTCAAGCACTTTCAAGGACCTGTCTCTATGTATGTTTATTTTCAAAAACTTTCCAGGGCCTTGAAAACATTTTTTCAGATTCACAAACTTTCAAGGATTTCAAGGACCCGTGGGAACCCTGTTTTACGGTGTTGTGCAATCATTTTTTCAGAGTTTCGAATTTGTCACTGTTCTCCCAGTGTATAGTTTGTTTTCCAGATTTGAAACCTTGTAAATGGTGATCTGAAAACTGGTGTTTTCATAAAAAAAATTATGTTTGCAGAGATTTTTTTTTTTATCACTTTGCAAGCCTGCAAAACTCTGTTTTCAGAGTTTCAAAACTTTTTTTCACACATTCGCACACCAGTTTTCAGATCACCATTTACAAGGTTTCAAACCTGGAAAACAAACTAATACACTGGGAGAACACTGACAAATTTGAAACTCTGAAAAATTGTTTGCGCAACATCGTAAAAAATTTGTTTGCAGTTCTGAAGAAGGAAATCTCAAAAACAACATAATGTTTGCAGAGATATTTTTATTTTTGTACATTTTGCAAGCTTGCAAATCTTATTTTTCGATCTTGCAAAACTTTTTTTTGTAAGATTTTGAGTTTTCGAACACTTAGTTTCAACCTTTCAGAACTTTATTTTCAGTTTTGAATCATGGCAGGATATTAATCCCATAATAATAAGGTGCCATTTACTTTAAAAGTATACATTATACATACTTTAAGTATATATTTAAACATATACTTTAAAAGTCCCGCTGTGGTAAAAATCCAGTTTTTAATGTTGTTTATGTGTCTATGTGGTGTTTTTAATACACTTTAAGTCGACACCATTGCTGAGTATTTCCTCCTTAAAACTGCAGTGAACCAAAGACAGTCTCAAACACACGCTTTGAAATCGCTGGTGTTTCTGACGTCACAAACTACCTTGTAACCAATCAGATCAACGTGTGATCGTCAACCAGTGGATCTCTGAGCTGAGTGAGTGAGTGGAGGCGGGGCTCATTTGCATATTCATAGAACTGCACATACTAAATGAGGCAAGGGTGTCGAGTTACAGTCAAGGTATTTTAAGGCATGAAGAAATTTTTTTCAATGTAAAAACTTTTCAATATGTCATTTTGTTGATCAAAGATGAGTTTTAAGGGATAAAATGATTGACTACAGGGGGACTTTAAGCATTTATTTATCCTAATTTCCAACATTTACTAATATAAAAATCAAAAGTTGCATCTGTTAATATGATTTAATGGACCTGAGTTAACATGAACAAACAATGAACGTCATATTTTTTATCAACTAATGTTAACAAAGTTGAATAAATACTGTAACAAATGTTTTGCTCCTTATTACTTAATGCATATTAACCAATGGGAGGCTATTGTAAAGTGTTATTAAATATTGCTGCAACACTAAATAAGGGAAGAGATTTGAAGTACTCTTACTTTAGGATGCAAAATATTTTAGCAAACTATTCAGAATTATTGCGCTCTATTCTATTTTGTTATATTTGCACTGTAAAAGTTATATTTTCAGTGTTTCCACTTCAAAATTTCATGCTTAATTCAGTACGTTTCTTGCTGTTTGTTTGTAATTGTTTGTGAAATTTACAGTCGATTTCTGAATGAAAACGTTTCTAGTTTTTTTCCAGTGTTTTATGCCGACTCTCCTTCATTGAAGTCTATAAACTTTAAAAGGGTCTTGAGTTAAGAAATCACATTTTTCTTCATCTTTTGATGTATCAGAGGTCACTGTAGTACAAAAACATCCTGTAAGTTCACTTGCTACTCCAAAAAAAGACGACTACTTTCGGTTCTGTCACATTATGACGACGAGATCTGTCATCGGCTAATGTTTATCACTGCAACCTTTCATGCCACGGAAGTTTTCGAGAGGGTTCATGAGGGTTTCATGAACATGTATTGCTCATTTCATATGCAAAGATGTAAGCCAATCACAGCAGTGAGTCTCGCAGCAGACACGCCCCTTCAAACAGAGCATTCATTGATTATTATTGAAAAATTTTATCACAAACCTGTCAAAGAAGGTCGCGAGGAGCCTCCGCAGCAACACCTTGTGTTTGACGCCGGCGCACAGATGGCAGTTCATCAGCTGACCTCTAGTCATGAACACACCCGTGCCTGAACACAACCACAGTAACACAACATCAGGAACGCCAGGAAGCTGAACAGTTTAACTAACAGGCATCACTATATTTTCCCTCGTACATTAAGACAATTGCTTTGAATTACAAGTTTTCTTGTACTATTTCAGTGTTTCTACTTTTAAAATGTATTTTATTGTGTTACTTTGTATTTATTTGTGAAATTTACGCGCAATTTGAGTGAAAACGATTTAGAGTACACAGATTTTTTTAATGTATAAAGTAATGTGTTACTTTACTTGTTACATTAAAGGTAATCTGATTGCGTAATGCACAGTCCTTGTAATGCGTTACTTGTTACATTAAAAGTAATCTGATTGCGTAATGCACAGTACTTGTAATGCGTTACTTGTTACATTAAAGGTAATCTGATTGCGTAATGCACAGTACTTGTAATGCGTTACTTGTTACATTAAAGGTAATCTGATTGCGTAATGCACAGTCCTTGTAATGCGTTACTTGTTACATTAAAGGTAATCTGATTGCGTAATGCACAGTACTTGTAATGCGTTACTTGTTACATTAAAGGTAATCTGATTGCGTAATGCACAGTACTTGTAATGCGTTACTTGTTACATTAAAGGTAATCTGATTGTGTAATGCACAGTACTTGTAATGCGTTACTTGTTACATTAAAGGTAATCTGATTGCGTAATGCACAGTCCTTGTAATGCGTTACTTGTTACATTAAAAGTAATCTGATTGCGTAATGCACAGTACTTGTAATGCGTTACTTGTTACATTAAAAGTAATCTGATTGCGTAATGCACAGTACTTGTAATGCGTTACTTGTTACATTAAAAGTAATCTGATTGCGTAATGCACAGTACTTGTAATGCGTTACTTGTTACATTAAAAGGTAATCTGATTGTGTAATGCACAGTACTTGTAATGCGTTACTTGTTACATTAAAAGGTAATCTGATTGTGTAATGCACAGTACTTGTAATGCGTTACTTGTTACATTAAAAGGTAATCTGATTGTGTAATGCACAGTACTTGTAATGCGTTACTTGTTACATTAAAAGTAATCTGATTGTGTAATGCACAGTACTTGTAATGCGTTACTTGTTACATTAAAGGTAATCTGATTGTGTAATGCACAGTACTTGTAATGCGTTACTTGTTACATTAAAGGTAATCTGATTGTGTAATGCACAGTACTTGTAATGCGTTACTTGTTACATTAAAGGTAATCTGATTGTGTAATGCACAGTACTTGTAATGCGTTACTTGTTACATTAAAGGTAATCTGATTGCGTAATGCACAGTACTTGTAATGCGTTACTTGTTACATTAAAAGTAATCTGATTGCGTAATGCACAGTACTTGTAATGCGTTACTTGTTACATTAAAAGTAATCTGATTGCGTAATGCACAGTACTTGTAATGCGTTACTTGTTACATTAAAGGTAATCTGATTGCGTAATGCACAGTACTTGTAATGCGTTACTTGTTACATTAAAGGTAATCTGATTGCGTAATGCACCGTACTTGTAATGCGTTACTTGTTACATTAAAGATAATCTGATTGCGTAATGCACAGTACTTGTAATGCGTTACTTGTTACATTAAAGGTAATCTGATTGTGTAATGCACAGTACTTGTAATGCGTTACTTGTTACATTAAAGGTAATCTGATTGTGTAATGCACAGTACTTGTAATGCGTTACTTGTTACATTAAAAGTAATCTGATTGTGTAATGCACAGTACTTGTAATGCGTTACTTGTTACATTAAAGGTAATCTGATTGTGTAATGCACAGTACTTGTAATGCGTTACTTGTTACATTAAAGGTAATCTGATTGCGTAATGCACAGTACTTGTAATGCGTTACTTGTTACATTAAAAGTAATCTGATTGCGTAATGCACAGTACTTGTAATGCGTTACTTGTTACATTAAAGGTAATCTGATTGCGTAATGCACAGTACTTGTAATGCGTTACTTGTTACATTAAAAGTAATCTGATTGTGTAATGCACAGTACTTGTAATGCGTTACTTGTTACATTAAAAGTAATCTGTTTGCATAATGCATAGTACTTAGTCTTTGACCATAAGGAAATGAGTGATTTCACGAACCTCCTACTAGTTCCAGCTTCTCTCCGGGGTCTCCCTCCGTGTATAGCTTGGGATGACAGCGATAACCGATCTGACTAATGAGACTGGCCGGCAGCGCCACCAGATCCCGGCGGATCAGCACACAGGAGCGGTTCTCCAGAGACACGGGCATCACCATCTCCGGCCTCTCTGACACTGCAAGAGAAAAAGTGACAGCAACGTTCAGACCAAAGGCCTCTCTGAGACCAGAAATGATGTTTTGAAATGAATACTAGAAGTTTGTCAGTCGAAATAAGACCATCAGATGCATTGCGTCACTGCTTTTAAAAGCTATTCTAAGAGTTTCAGGCTGCAAAAAATGATATGATCAACAATTCAGACCAACATAGTAAGTTCCATTACTTTAACTCATTCATATAATTGAATTAATATAATTTAAGTTATACACTTACTGGTGCTGAAAATTCAGTTTTGCACCACAGAAATAAATTACATTTAAAATATATTACAAAAGAAGACCAAGTTATTTTAAATTGTAATATTATTTGACAGTTTTACTGTATTTTTGATCAAATAAATGCAGCCTTGGTGAGCAGAAGAGACCCTTTCAAAAACATTATAAAAATTGTATTATTTCAAACTTTTGACCTATAATAGTGCACAAGATTAAACTTGGATGAGATTTTTAAAAAATGAGTTAAAATGACTCAATGTGAAAGATTTAAGGCAGCAACTAAACAGAAGTTTGTAACACTAAGGTTTCATTAATTACTGCACTTGGACTAGCTAACATGGACATTTTTATCAACGAACCTTAACCTTTTTTATTAACGAAAAGAGGTTAATTAATGCTGTAAAATATATTGCTCATTGTTATTAGATGTTAGGTAATGCATTAACTGGTGACACTTTACAATAATGTTCATTAGTTAGCATGAACTAAGAATGAACAATACTAATATGCATTTATTAATCTTAGTTAATATTAATTTCAACATTTACTAATACGTTATTAAAATCAAAGGTTGTATTTGTTGACATTAGTTAATGCACTGTGAACTAACATGAACAAACAATGAACAGCTGGATTAATTAACTAACATTAACAAAGATAAATAAATACTGTAACAAATGTATTGATCATTGTTAGTTCATGCTAATTAATACATTTACCAATGAACCTTATTGTAAAGTGTTATTAACTGATTACAAAGGAGACCTAAAAGTGTTAACAAATGTTTTTTACAGTCACTTTATTCAGGGAAAGATCCTGTTCTCTGCTTTCTAGACGCATCAGATTGCATCAACTCAATAAAGCTCTGCACTGGCACGACTTATAGACAAGTTCTGCTTTCCATTTGTCCTTCAGTCCTTAAACTGACACTCGCCAATCACACACACACACACACACACACACACACAAACACACACACACACACACTCTCAAATAACCCACAATGTGACCCTCTCGAGTGTAACTGATTACAGACAGAGTGCATTTCACAATCTCTGACACCCGAGTGCAGGACTAGAGATGCATGATGGGAACTTTCTACAATAATGAAGTCATCCAACATAATCAAACTGATAACACACAGCAGACAAAAGACCGGCGTGTTACTTCATATGCAGAACGACGTGAGCTTCGTGAAATTGTCAAAACATAAAAGTAACTGGCTAATTTAGGCATTATTAGTCTTTCTGGAAACACTTTATTTTACAGTGTCATTGTTACATATGTTACATGCAGTTACTACAGTAATAACTATTAATTATGCATAATTACATGCAACTAACCCTCAACCAAACCAACACTTTATTTTACAGTGTCCTTGTTACATAAGTTACATGTACTTGCCGCAGTAATAACAGTCAATGATGCATAATTACATGCAACTAACCCTCAACCAAACCCTAATCCTATAGTAAGTACTTGTAGTTGATTAATATCACTCAGTACTTATAAATATATAATTACACTGCAACAATGAAACCTTAAAATAAAGTGTAACCGTGTTTTTTTGACTGATCTTCAATGCCGTGACGTTCTGAAATGCATCGGTTGGGGAGTTTTGAAAGTGAAATGTGTTATTAAGAATTTCTCATTATGATGTGTGATTTATTTGCAGCACTTCCTAAGAATGAGCCTCTAATTAAAGCAATGATTCAGAGTCTGTGGAGAAAGCGGTTGTGTGCAGTGACATCAGGTTATGTTTAGCAGTTTTCTCTGCCACCGCAGTTGAACAGACGTCACGATTCACACTTCAGCTCACGAGGACGGCCTCTCTCTCATCACAGCCGCTTCAACAGCTTTAATTCTCTCATTCGCTGAGATCAAGCGTTCGAGAGCTCAAGGATGGACCGAGAGCCTCTCTGTTCCTTAACCACTGCACCCCAAATACAATTATTATATTATGATAATTATATTTCCTTCTTTGTTCCTTAACCACTGCACCCAAATATAATTATGTGTATCAGTTTTACTTTTGGCTCTGGCTCATCTTACCCGACTTCACACATCTATTTAACAGCGGCTTCTGGTTTTGTAGTGAATGCTTTGAAAAGATTCAGAAATACAGTAAAAACAGTGAAATATTATTCCAGTGTAAATCATCAGTTTTCTATGTGAATATACAGTAAAGTGTAATTTATTCCTGTGATCAAAGCTGAATTTACAGCATCATTACTCCAGTCTTCAGTGTCACATGATCCTTCACAAATCACTCTAATATGATGATTTGATGATCAAGAAACATTTATGATTATTATCAGTGTTGAAAACAATTTTTTATTTAATATTTTATTGGATTATTTGATGAATAGAAAGTTGAAAAGAACAGCATTTATCTGAAATAGAAGCTTTTGTAACATTAAACTCTATCGTTCAAAAGTTTGGGGTCAGTAAGAATTTTAATTTTATTTTTGGGGGGGAAAGAAATAAAATAAATCAAAACTTTGATTCATCAAGGATGAGTTAAACTGATCAAAAGTTACAGTAAAGACATTTATAATGTTAGAAAATATTCTATTTTAAATAAATGCTGTTCTTTTGAACTTTCTATTCATCAAGAACTGTTTTCAACACTGATAATAATCATAAATGTTTCTTGATCATCAGATCATCATATTAGAGTGATTTCTGAAGGATCATGTGACACTGAAGACTGGAGTAATGATGCTGTAAATTCAGCTTTGATCACAGGAATAAATTACACTTTACTATATATTCACATAGAAAACAGCTGTTTTTAAATTGTCTTAATATTTTAAAATATTACAGTTTTTTTTATTGTTTTTTATCAAATAAACGCAGCCTTGGTGAGCAGACGAGACTTCTTTTAAAAACATTAAAAATCTTACCGACCCCAAACTTTTGAACGGTAGTGTATATATAAAAGAAATGAATATTTTTGCACTATATATCTGTCTGTGCAGAGAGAGAGAGTGGGAAAGAGAGTGGGATTACTTCCGTAAGGATTAGCGGAGCGTCCGCACAGATGGCTGTAGCTCTCCTCGGTGTCGAACGCCTCCTCCTCGAACTCCTCGTCCTCGTTCTGGTAGGACGTGGGGCTGTCGGTGGTCGGGATGCTGGAGGCTCCAGGACTGGCCCGTTCCCCGACACACACTCGACCCGCTCGCCTCGGCTCCTCCAGCTTGATCCTGCGGGACGGCACCAGCGCGGTGTTGGGACTCTGCGGACCCGAGTTGGGCTCGTCCATCGACGCCGAGGCCGAGTCGCAGTGAGGAGAGCTGGCCTTGAACATCAGGTCCATGCCTCGCTCCACGATGTGCTGGATCTGGAGATACCCGGCCGTGTACATCAGAACCAGCTGTTCTCCGGCCGCCATGCTGAGCTTGCCCGTGTAGCAGAAGCCCAGGATCTGCTGGAAGCAGGCCGGCGTGACCGAGGAGGGCAGCTCGAACTGGGCTTTGGTGCTGGCGCTGAACAGGTCCCGGAAGTACAGGCTGCTGGCCGCCAGAACCGCGCGGTGGGCCTTGAACGCCTGGTTCTTCACCACGATGGACACGTCGCAGTACTGGCCCTGGAGACGCTGCTCGTTCAGCGAGCCCAGGACCATGTTCCCGAAGTTCGGGATCTCCATGTGGAGCATCTGGGACATGATGATGACGGCCCGCGGGTCACACCGTCCACTGGGCCGGAGAGAAGGGCATCTGCACACACACACACACACACAGCGGGAGAAACACGGTTACACAGCCATATATACATACATTAACATTATTATAGAGAAGGGTATCTGCACACACACACACACACACACACACACACACACAGTTAGACATTCATAATATATTTATATATGTTAACATTATTATAGAGAAGGTCATCTGCACATACACAGATTTCATCACTATTGAAAATTTATTATTGTTATGGGAAATAGAAAAATAGAATTAGAAATCATCTGAAAATAAATCAAATCAACTTGATTAAAAAAATCTTTGAAATAAAAAAAGAAGTAAAAAAAGAAGAAAAAAGTTGAAAAAGTCTGTGCTAGGAATCATATTTTCATAAGAAAAAAGAGCCAAGCTTATGCTAATTTCAAATACAGCATACAGTGAATATGACATGAAAGTTTCCAAGGTTTGTATAGTTAAATATTTATTAGATATTCAAAGACATGATATAAATGCATATTAGCGGAATGCCGACAGTATATGAGGACATGATTATTACTGCACTTGCCTTTCTATTATCAGACAGAAACAGAGACAGTAAACCAATGAAAACACTGATGATGAGCTCAGCGATGTCAAAATAAAAGTCCCGCTCAAGACTCTTATCTGCCGAACAAAAACACACGAGTGGCCTCAACAACAGCTGATAAACACACACAAACACACACATTAATCACACTGTCACACACTCTCCACAGCATCAACAATGAAGAACACTGAAGTTCCGCTCACAAGAAACAGCAACACATTTCCAGGAACAACGACGTCTGTCTCTCAGTCCTTCACTCGCTCACAGATCAAGAGTTTTTCTGTATGAGAGATAAAGCTTCTCTTGCTGAACTCAACAGGTCAGTGTTTGCATGCTGAACACAATCAATGCTGCATCTATACGACACACACACACACACACACACACACACACTGAGACCAGCTAGAGTTACAGAGAGAGAGAGAGAGAGAGAGAGAGAGAGAGAGAGATGGGCGAGGGAGGGGCGAGAGACAGAGGAAAGTCATTTCAGGACAGAAGCAGCAAAGAAAAGCAATCACAGCATGACACCATCACACACACACACACACACACATACAGACACACACACTCACACAATCTCACACACACAATGCAGATTTCAATATAGGCAAATCATGCTGTCCTGAAAAGACCATGCGGATGATTTTCATGTCATTTGTTGGATGCTGTCACTATAAGAGCATTACATTATGAATATGAAATAACTGATGCAAAATCTCACATCTGCATCTTACTGAGGAAACAATGTCCTGTCTGACAGGACCAGGGTCACTATAGATTAAAACATTGTAACTTGAAATAAAATAAATGTTAACTGAAATAAAAAATAAAACATAAAAACACTAAAACTTATTTTATTTCAGCTAGCTGCCAAAGCAAAGTTTCTCTATTTTATTTAGTTTAATGTTATGTACTAAAATAAAAGCTGAAATAAAAATAGACATATTAAAAAACAAACTAATAGAAATGACAAAAATCACAACAAAAAACTCTCTCTCTCTCTCTCTCTCTCTCTCTTTATATATATATATATATATATATATATATAAATATATAATAAATAATGTATTAGTTGTATAGGCCTATTATTCAAATCAGATTTATTGGCAAAATGTACACCCTTTCAGCTGTTTGCAATGAACAAATCAAACATTAGTAATGTAAATAGCTCAACACAACAAATGTTTCAAGTGGTTTCCAGAAATTCAACTGTAAATGCAACTTTTAATGACTTCTGCAGTCTCAAAATTAGTCAAGCCCCTGAATAGAATCCATTACAACAGCACAAATCTGCAGGACAGGTGTTGTCCCACTAATCAAGGGCTTCATTAGTTGCGCCAGGTGTGCTTGAGCTAGAACACATGAAATATCTGAACTGCCAAGGTTTGACTGCATGTTAGAAATATGGCAAAAGAATGGTCCAAAAGGTTAAGAGAAGATATCATCGCCTTTCACAAACAAGGAACAGGATTCAAAAAGATAGCGAAGGCACTAAATGTTCCTAGAGACACCGTTGGAAGCAAAGTTTGCAAGTTCACAGTTTTGGGATTCTGTTCTGTGGAGCGATGAAACAAAAGCGAAGAACTTTTCATCCCTATGGATCAGCGGTATGTCTAGAGGAAGAAGAATGAAGCATATGCGGTAAAGAACTCAGTCTACAGTTCAGCATTGTGGATCGGTGATGCTCTGCGGCTGATTTATATCCTCTGGTGCTAGAAACTTTTATTAGGAAATCCAAGGAGAAAACATCATGCCATCATTAGACCTTCCAACAGGACGACGATCCCAATCATTCCTCAAATTCCCCCAAGGCTTGGTTGCAGAAGAAGTCCTGGAAGATACAGTGGCATCACAGTGTTTCCCACACATAGACTAATTCGTGGCGGTGCGCCACAGAATCAACACCGGCCGCCACATATTGCGTTTCGTTATACATTTTTTTTTTTACGCTATTTAAAACACGCATCGTATTCATTCAGCTGCATTTCCTTTCCCTGCTCTCCCTCCGTCTCTCTGTCACTCACGCGTCTCTCTCACAAGCGAATTTTTGTCTCGCCAAAGTCTTATTTGATCGGTGAGTGATGATAACTGCTGCGCTTGCGATAGGGCGTATTGCTGAAAGAACGAGCAGAGAGAGAGGCCCGGTCTTCAAACTGCCTTGATCTCTCGCTCCCTCGCGCATATTAATCAAAATCACGATGGTAAAAGATCGGAAGACCGAAGTTTCACGTGGAGCATTCGGATATTTTTTCCCTGAATTACCGCTGGGTGTGAATTGTGCAAAAAAAATTAAAAGAAAAATAAATACTTTGCCTTATCTTCTCTGAAAAGATTCAGCTGACATAAAAAACACTTTCAATAAACAAAACAAAACCTATCCAATGATGAAATGTTTTCTGTGTTGACAAATCTTGTGTGATGTCCTAACTGCCGGCTGGGATAAATCACACAACGCGTACAAGTCCGCTAATGACACGTCCGATTCGCAAACTAATGACTCCTTTGAACCGATTCCATTTAATGAATGGTTAAAACAACTGATCACCTACTGATGAACTCTGAATCAGTGTATAACAAATCGGTAACACTTTACAATAAGGTTCCATTTATTAAACTCTAGTTAACTACATTAGTTAACATTAAATATTAATAAACTGCACATCTACAACATTAATCAATTAAAAGTTGTATTTATTAACGTTAGTTAGCCTAATGCACTGTGTGAAGTAACAATAAAAATACAGCTGTTCACTGTTTGTTAAACTAAGACTAACAAAGATTAATAAATACAGTAACACATGTATTGCTCGTGGTTCATTAGTTAGCCTAATACATTAACTAATGTAAACAAATCAAACCACATTTAACACCTCTTAAAATGAGAATGTAAGTGTGCTTACCCCATTTTTTAGTAAGAGTGTTTAGCAAGATTTAACCTTTACTGTATTTTCAGGTTATCTACTGTATATGACAATGTGTAGAACAATTAGCAAAACAATCTTTTAGTAAATCTTAAAGTAGACTGTTTGCGTAAATGCAGTTGGGTTGTCGAGGTCAAAACTCTAAATAAGCTGTGAATCAAATAAACTTACTATAAATAATGTTATGTCATTTTTTTTACTCTTACACTGAATGTTTGGATTTTGTGATGGTGTGAACTAACCATCCCCCCCCCTCATCAATAAGGAACTCCATGTGAACGATCGGGACGCAGAGAGAGAGAGAGAGAGAGAGAGAGAGAGAGAGAGAGGCACGCATTCGGTCTTAAAGTGACAGCAGCCTAATATTCCTGCTGTCGCCTGTGTCGTTAATGTTTATAAAAAAAAATCATCATCATCATCATCTACCATGTTCAAAAGAAAAGAAGATAGTGAGAAGAGCAGTCAGGAGGAAAGTATATCCAGTATATTTATATATTTTTATATATATATACACACACACACACACACACACACACACACAAATACATATACATATACATATATAAGAGGCAATGACCTTTTTTTATGTTTGTTTTCCATGGAAGAAACAAGTTTTCATATGAAGGCACTGCAACATTGTAACGATATTATTATTATGGCCTTGGTTTTCTCTGTGCAGAAGAGCTTCTTTTGTTTCTCCTCTTGATTCTGCAGTGAAATATGAGCATGCTGTGTTGAGATCGTTCAGTAAATGTCGTTCATTTGTTTGGACTGATCCTGCGTGACCACATGCAGTCAAAGACGTGATTTCATGCAAATCAAAGCAGCTTCTCACCGAAGCACGACACAGAAAACACAAGTCAGTCTGGCTTTAAACATTTGCACTGATTTCCACAGATGTGAGAGAAGAATCATGAAACGGCATTTAGCAGATTCTGTTTATCCGAAGTGACCGAAAGAACACACTGACTGCTGACTGGGTCACTATTACTAGTACTTTTGTAAACTCATATTTCTGGTAATCTTGAATCAGAATAAGTTCCTCTTGCAGCATCTCTTCTCTTCTCTGATGATGTGGGCGGGGCAACCTGTCACTCACATGAGATCAGCCAATAGCAAACCACAACCAGCCAATCAATTCCACACAGACACAATCAAGCCCCGCCCACATCTGTTCTTGTTCCAGAAGCGTTTCACTCGGATATATGACACAATAGAGAAGACCAGCACAAACTCATTTAAAGCGAAATATACTTTATAGCAAAATAAGCTAATTTCAAAGCCTTACTGCTTGAATCTCAAAAAATGTACCTATATTAATCGCAAAGGTTTTTATATTAAGTTGGATATATAAGAGTCCAACATTATCTTCATACAAAAATTATCAACTCCCATGCATACGGTCACGGTACAGAAAGAGGCAGACAGGTAAATAGTGAAACTGATGTTTATTGAACAGAGACACGGAGTGGAACAGCAGATGAGACTGGTGAGTATGCAGAGGAGAATCAGAACAGGATGGTGAACTTAGCTGAATAATGATATGGATCTCTGTTTGCAGATGAAGGGGCAGGATACGGCAAGCCGATGACTGGAGACAGAAGACAGATGACGGGATCGGAGATACGAGGGCGAAGTCCAGGTAAGGAATCTTCAGGTGAGTAAAGGAGTCTGCACGTTCAGGCAAGGACGAGACCAGACAATGAAGTGAAGGGGAAGTGTCTTTATATAGTGTGCGTTGATGATGAAGTGGGTGACGAGTGGGTGGAGCGTGCTGATCTGGTGACTCCGTGACAGTACCCCCTCCTCCACGGGCGGCTCCTGACGACTGGGTAGGACGACGATGACGGGGTCTACCTCGGGCCCTGGGAGCCGGTCGATCTGGGTGTTCCGTGTGGTATTGTGTGAGGAGTGTAGGATCTAGGATATCATGACGGTTCACCTAGAAGCACTCCTCGGGACCGTAGTCCTCCCAGTTGATGAGGTACTCCAGTCTGGGATCCCGTCGCCGCGAGTCTAGGATAGCTCGGACCCGTTACATCGGTTCCTCTTCAGCGATGTTGGGAGGAGGAGGTACTTCTTCGCCACCAGATTTTGTGGGAGGAGAAAACAGAGGTTCAGAGTGAGGTTTTAGGAGTGATACGAGGAAGGATGGTGAGATTCTGTAGTGAGGTGGAAGGTTAAGCCTGTAAGTGACCTCGTTGAGCTGCCTCTGCACTGTGAATGGACCCATGTACCGGGGACTCAGCTTACGGCAAGGCAGGCGGAGACGGAGGTCCTGCGTCGAGAGCCATACCTTCTGGCCTGGTTGGTAGCGAGGGGCTGATGTCCTACGGGTGTCTGCTTGTCTCTTGTGTCTCCGTATTGCCTGTTGGAGATGCACATGAGCTGAGTCCCATACCCTCTCGCTCTGCTCGAACCAGTGGTTGACAGCTGGAACTTCCGAGGGCTCACCCGAGCAGGGAAACAAAGGAGGTTGGTATCCAAGGATACATTGGAAGGGGGTGAGCCCGGTGGTGGATTGCAGGAGTGAGTTTTGGGTGTACTCAGCCCACGGGAGGAACTGGCTCCAGCTGTCCTGGTTCTGGTGGCAGTAGGACCTCAGGTATCTCCCAATTTCCTGGATCATCCGCTCAGTCTGGCCGTTAGTTTGGGGATGGTAACCGGAGGAGAGGCTTACGGAGACTCCGAGGAGTTTGAAGAATGCTTGCCAGACTCTAGAAATTAATTGGGGTCCCCGGTCAGATACGATGTCTTCGGGAATACAGACACATTTTGAAATATCGCTTCGGCCACTTCGAAAGCAGTGGGCAATCCTCTGAGGGGAATCAACTTGCAGGCTTTAGAGAAGCGGTCTACTATTATGAATACTCAGGTGTGGTTGTTTGAAGGTGTTTGGTCGGTCATGAAGTCAATGCCCAGATGTGACCATGGATGATGCGTAATGGGAAGAGGTACCAGGGAGTGTTGGTAATGGCACAGACTGAGCAACTCTTGACGTACTGGGAGATATCCTGAGGCATGGTTGGCCACCAGTAGCGTTGACGGAGGAGTGAGAGCTGAGTCCAGAAGGGGCTGAAAGGTGAGTGGGACGTAGAGGAGCCCTTCTGGACCTCCCGGTGGAGCAGGGTTGGAGCGATTAGCTTGGGAGATATTGGACTGATGATCATGGCTGGAGGGAGGATGGTTTCAGGAGCAGAGTTATCAGAAGCAGGTTGGTGAAGACGCGATAAGGCATCAGCCTTACAGTACTTTTCCCCAGGTCGATATGAAACGGTGAAATTGAACCTGGTGAAGAATAAAGCCCATCGGGCTTGACGGGGATTGAGTCTCTTAGCTTCTCTCAGGTATTTGAGGTTGCGATGATCAGTGATGACCTCGAATTTGTGATGTGCTCCCTCCAGCCAGTGTCTCCATTCTTCGAGAGCTAGTTTAATGGCGAGCAGCTCTCCGAGAAAGCGTTGGAGTTCCTTGATTGTCGTGGGTTGAGGCCAGTTTTGGATGGGATCCACCTTCCTCTGGTCGATCTGGATGCCATGTTGGTCTACGACGTACCCTAGGAAGTGGACGGAGGTTGTGTGGAGCTCGCATTTTTCCAGCTTGAGGTAGAGATGGTGATGGCGGAGTTTCTCAAGGACCTGCGTTACGTGGAGGCGATGTCCGGCCAGGTTCCGGGAGTAGATAAGGATGTCGTCAATGTAGACAACGACGAATCACTTTATATAGTGTGCGTTGATGATGAAGTGCAGGTGCGGTGAATGAGACACGGCAGGCAAAAACATTGTTGTTTTTTTACTGGTCAATTTTGCGATTTGTCTTCAATAACATGTCTTCTCTCAGACTTGTGGTGAAAAAAAGTCTGAAATACACATTTAGGTCTTTATTTTATTACACTTTGTCTGTTTGCGTCTGTAGATTTCTCATAAATTCAACAAAAGTTGGCGTTGTAAATCCTCCCGCTGCTCTGCGATCTCTGTCTGCTCCCTGTCATCACACACACCGCTGGAAAGCTCTCTCTCTCTCCTGACCGTTCAGTCGGATCCAAATATGACATTTACAGAGGGATTTGTAAATATATTATTCCTAGCCTGATTTCTATAACATTTTATTCAAAAAAACATGGCAAAAATCTCTTTTTTTAAGGCTATTGACAGTATTTTCTGATTTACAGGATAACAAAAGTAGATATCCATAAATCCCTCTGTAATTTTTTTCCCCATCTAATATGTGAACACAATGAAAAAATAATTTTAAACCTGGCTTTATCCAATACTCAGATTTCGTTTTTTTAATTGTATGCAAATTAGCGCATATTTAATTAGATATTGCCTAATTTGCATATTTAAAAATTAAATTACAGAAAACTGGTAATACATTTTTTTCTCATCTTAATGTAGGTAATCAACGGGGAAAGTTTGATTGAAAGTCTGATATCTGCTAGTTAAAAATTTGACCCTATGTTGGAATATATTACAGCCGAGTTTATTACAGTTCACTCATGTAAAGTAATTTATCCCATATAGCAAATCTCAGCTGCCAGATTGTTTATCGTCGCAAAATGTGCTTATATTATCACACTGTAGCTGAAAACTGTTAGTTTAAAATGTCTACATTGTTTTTATTGTATTACTGACTGTCAGATTTTCTTCAATAATTGTTTTTGGACTTTTCCTTTTCTATTAATAAGTAATTTCACTGATATCTACATTTTGAAATCATTGCATATTTATTTCCAGCAAAATATACTTGATATAGACTGCTAATGAGACAAATGTTTGGTCACTTCACCCACTGATCGTGATTATTAATCATGATTATGATTTTTGCCTTAATCGAGTATTTTAACTGGTATCTTTCTTGAAGTCGGAACTTGACGACACTAGAAATATAGAACTACTGCTTTCTTTCCCTGAACATCAGATGCCATGTGAAATCACAGATATAACCCATGAACCTCTGCGGCGTGTGTAGGTTCACACACACACACACACACACACGTGCATGTACGTGCAGGAATAATGCAGTCAGACACGCTAAATATAGACTTTGCACATCTTTGATAAGGAACTCCATAAACTCAGCCGAACCATTGATTTATCAGCAGCTCATGTCACAACCGGACCATGATGCACTGCAGCAGAGGAAAACCGGACCATAATGCACTGCAGCAGACAGAAAGATCATCAGACGAGAGGAAAACCGGACCATGATGCACTGCAGCAGACACAGAGATCATCAGACGAGAGGAAAACCGGACCATAATGCACTGCAGCAGACACAGAGATCATCAGACGAGAGGAAAACCGGACCATAATGCACTGCAGCAGACACAGAGATCATCAGACGAGAGGAAAACCGGACCATAATGCACTGCAGCAGACACAGAGATCATCAGACGAGAGGAAAACCGGACCATAATGCACTGCAGCAGACAGAGAGATCATCAGACGAGAGGAAAACCGGACCATAATGCACTGCAGCAGACAGAGAGATCATCAGACGAGAGGAAAACCGGACCATGATGCACTGCAGCAGACAGAGAGATCATCAGACGAGAGGAAAACCGGACCATAATGCACTGCAGCAGACACAGAGATCATCAGACGAGAGGAAAACCGGACCATAATGCACTGCAGCAGACACAGAGATCATCAGACGAGAGGAAAACCGGACCATAATGCACTGCAGCAGACACAGAGATCATCAGACGAGAGGAAAACCGGACCATGATGCACTGCAGCAGACACAGAGATCATCAGACGAGAGGAAAACCGGACCATGATGCACTGCAGCAGACACAGAGATCATCAGACGAGAGGAAAACCGGACCATGATGCACTGCAGCAGACAGAGAGATCATCAGACGAGAGGAAAACTGGACCATAATGCACTGCAGCAGACAGAAAGATCATCAGACGAGAGGAAAACCGGACCATAATGCACTGCAGCAGACACAGAGATCATCAGACGAGAGGAAAACCGGACCATAATGCACTGCAGCAGACAGAAAGATCATCAGACGAGAGGAAAACCGGACCATAATGCACTGCAGCAGACACAGAGATCATCAGACGAGAGGAAAACCGGACCATGATGCACTGCAGCAGACACAGAGATCATCAGACGAGAGGAAAACCGGACCATGATGCACTGCAGCAGACAGAGAGATCATCAGACGAAAGGAAAACCGGACCATAATGCACTGCAGCAGACACAGAGATCATCAGACGAGAGGAAAACCGGACCATAATGCACTGCAGCAGACACAGAGATCATCAGACGAGAGGAAAACCGGACCATAATGCACTGCAGCAGACACAGAGATCATCAGACGAGAGGAAAACCGGACCATGATGCACTGCAGCAGACACAGAGATCATCAGACGAGAGGAAAACCGGACCATGATGCACTGCAGCAGACACAGAAATCATCAGACGAGAGGAAAACCGGACCATGATGCACTACAGCAGACAGAAAGATCATCAGACGAGAGGAAAACCGGACCATGATGCACTGCAGCAGACACAGAGATCATCAGACGAGAGGAAAACCGGACCATGATGCACTGCAGCAGACACAGAGATCATCAGACGAGAGGAAAACCGGACCATAATGCACTGCAGCAGACACAGAGATCATCAGACGAGAGGAAAACCGGACCATGATGCACTGCAGCAGACACAGAAATCATCAGACGAGAGGAAAAACCGGACCATAATGCACTACAGCAGACACAGAAATCATCAGACGAGAGGAAAACCGGACCATAATGCACTGCAGCAGACACAGAGATCATCAGACGAGAGGAAAACCGGACCATGATGCACTGCAGCAGACACAGAGATCATCAGACGAGAGGAAAACCGGACCATAATGCACTGCAGCAGACACAGAGATCATCAGACGAGAGGAAAACCGGACCATAATGCACTGCAGCAGACACAGAGATCATCAGACGAGAGGAAAACGGCTCTGTCAGGGTAAAGGAGAAGTCTGGGACATTCTGTTCCTGAAGAAGTGTCTGTCAATCCAGTCAATCCAGGACTAACACGTGCGTGTGCGTGTGTGTGTGTGTGTGTGGGGTGGTGCTCGCCGACCCTCTTCACATGAACGATCTGCTTTATAAATATTCAAACACTGCAGTCGAGCTGAAGTCGAGGTCTAAACGTACAGACAGACACGAGACATTCAGTCCACGTCGAGATCAGCTCCCCGGCAACAGGCCGACCAATCAGAGCCCAGCATGAGGAACATACAGAAACACAAACTCCAGCCAATCAGAGCCCAGCATGAGGAACATACAGAAACACAAACTCCAGCCAATCAGAGCCCAGTGTGAGGAACGTACAGAAACACAAACTCACTTCTGCAGAACTTTAACTTGTTTCATTTCAGCCGGCGGCCAAAGCAACATCTCTCCTTTTCATTTAGTCAAACATGATGTATTATAGATACTAACACTGCAATAAAAATTTATAAGAATTTAAAACAACAACTAAAACAAACAATGAAATTGTTGAAACAATGAAAAATAAAAATACAAAAATAATACAATATATATATATATATAGTATAATTTCAGTTAGTTTACCCTGATGTGTTAAAATAACTCAAATAAAAATTATAAAAAAAATAAATAAAAACAATAACTAATAAAATGACAAAAAACAACAATGAAAACTGAAAATACAAAAATAAAATAAAACAAAATATCTTGTTTTAAGTGTCACGGCAGACTCTGACTGCAGTGTGAATACTGTGTGCAGTTTAGTGTCTCGCGTACATCGATCTGAAGGTTTAGACCTGCGTCTGCTTCAGTGAAAGGAGAGATCTCCGTCTGAGAGTTATCACACTCTTCCACAGACACACATAAAGCACAAGGACACGGAGACTCACGACACGAGCTGTGTGTCTCAGAACTACAGCGAAAACACAATCACACACTTCAGGAGCCTAACAAAACACACATTATAAATACAACCTTATGCTCTTTTGCATAGTTTTGATTACGTTCTTTGGGCTCTACTAGAACAGGTTTTCCTGCTTGAATGTTGATTATTCTCCTCATATTCTCCATTGTTGCGGCTCCTCTCTTCCCAGTCTGTCAGTAACGCTCTGTTTACTTCCTGTCTCTATGAAGCCCCTCCTTCTGAAAAGCACACTGTGCTCTGATTGGTCAGCTGGAGCAGTGTGTTGTGATTGGTCGAGCGCTTCGAGTGTGTTTGGGAA
>JAJAQA010000007.1:1213429-1233429 GCA_021464565.1 Rutilus rutilus
CAGTCTGTACAGAAAACACCAGAGAAAAGCAGACAGACTTCAGAATCAGAGAATGCAGAAGCACAGACACATCAGGAAACAGAGCAGAATGCAGTTTATGTGCTATTTAATGTCTCAAACACACACTTCAAACGTTCTGAGACTCAGCGTCTGGTTCTAGGTTATTTCCAGGATGACTGGTGTGAGTAAAGCATAACGTTATATATCCTTCACTGCAAACACGGATCGATACTGTGGAAGTGTGAGCGGGGATTTCAGCGCAGAAACAGTCCAGATAACACACAACATGAACACAGCGAGTCCGTGAGTTTCCCTCCGCAGACCTTCAGATCATCACGTGTTCAAGTGCACTATTGTGCTGTTACTAAAGGAGTCTCCTATGTGTTTACGTGCATTCAAGGTCACACTGCAAACAATGCTTTTCTTACTCAGTGTTCTTGTCTTGTTTCCAGTCCAAATATCAAGAGGCATTTACTAAAGTAGTAAAATAATGACATATGATATTATGTCTTGTTTTCTGGGGAAATAAATACAAATTAAGTGATTTGTTGCTTAAAACAAGCAAAATTATCTGCCAATGGGGTGAGAAAAATAACATTGTTTCTGTGTGAATTAAGATTATTTTTCTGACCCCACTGGCAGATAATTTTGCTTGTTTTAAGCAACAAATCACTTAATTTTGCTTAATTCCCCCGGAAAACAAGACATATCGTATGGCAATTTACTCATCTAGTAAATGCATCTTGATTTAAGAATTTTTAGATTTTTGGACTGGAAACAAGACAAAAATATTAAGTAAGAAAAGCATTTTTTGCAGTGATAAAACACAAATTTCTTAAAGTTTAATTCATAATCTCCACTGCAGCGTCAGCTCTTTCCTCTCAGTGTCTGAAACGCTTCCATCGAGGATTCAGTCTCTCTAAGCCCCGCCTCTCTGAGAGCTCCTCTGCTCTGATTGGTCAGAAAGCAAACGCTCATTATCATATCTGAATCTCCGCTCTTGATCTCAGTGATACGAACAGTAACGATGGCGTGGGTTTTACCGTATCAATCTCAGAAAACAGCGTCTTCTCGACACGAACAACACGAACCAAACTCTCCCAGTCTCAGATACACTACAGTGTTTGAGGGCGGAGCTAAGAGACGCTGCTCAGCCAATCAAGACCAGAGGCGGATATTATGCAAATTAGTTACAACCCTACAAAAAACTCAATTTATCTGCACTTATCTGTGCATTTTACACTCACAAACAGCTTTACACACACTACATGAAAGGGAATTTCCGAAACACCATAATCCAGTCCCACACAAGTAAGGCAAGCCCGTCTCTGGACGCCTCATGAATGACTCAAACAATTATCTTGAGTAAAGCATTCTAGAAATAACTGATGAAGAAGTGCAATGATTATCCGGTAATAGAGGACTGAAAACATGCAAAACGCTCATGATCTGACCCATCATCATCATCATCATCATCATCACACACACACACACACACACACAGATGAACACGTCAGCTCACAGTGTGTTCAGTGAAAGCGTGAGTGAATAGAGTAAAACTCTCTGCTGAGTAAGTACACACATGAGTCAGAGACTAACAGCTCCAACGGCCACGACGAAAACCAGCTGTGTGTGTGTGTGTGTGTGTGTGTGACAGAAGTGGAAAGAGTACCTGGAAACCATACTTGAGTAAATGTACAGATACCTTACAGCAAAAATGACTCCCATTACAAGTTACAAGTCACCACTATCAACACGACTGGAGTAAAGTCTTCGAGGAGTTCAGCAGGACGTCAGTATTTCACTCGTACTGAACGAAGACTCAGAGATGAACTAGTCCTCGACTCCTAAGACATGCCAGTGAAAAACAAGAAACAGTTGATTTATGAGAAATCAGGTTTAATTTTCTGAAATCAAAATTAACAACTGAACTGCTCAATATTGCAATAAATCAAGGTCGACGCAACAGCCTCTGAGACGTCGACTCTCACGCCTCAGTTCAGCTCAAGTGCTCAAAAAGGCCAAAAGCAAACCAATATCCTTAAAAAAAAGTCTCTTCAATATAACGGATAAATAAAATAATGTTGAGTAAAATGAAACAGTCAGCGCCCTGTAGATGGCGATATCGCTTCTGTATACAGCAGCAATAAAACTGCAGAGGAAAAAGTGCCATGCAAAAATGTAACTAGTAATTGCATTACTCTTCACAACTGTATTGGACTAAAGAGTATAAGAAATGTAGTGAAGGAGAGAGTAAATGTTGCTAATAGCTAAAACTACAAAGTAGCCTAAAATATACAGAAATTACATTTACTCAAATACTTTCCACAACTGGTCTGTCGAAAACAATCACCAAACATCAGAGAAAGAGAAATAAAGTGTTGATTGCAGCATTATGTTCAGATCTGCTCATGTTGATCAAGGATTTTGTATTCCCAGTTTAAAGCTACACTGTGTGATATTTTCCCCCATCTAGTGGTGAAATTGTACATGACTACCCAGTGAACATTAGTTTCTGTTCCTTTCAATTGCGAGGGCGTTTTAACTCCTGTGGTGGCCGTATTATTCCAGTTCGACTCCGTCCATGAGTGTTCAAACTAGTTAAAGCTATTCATCACCTGTGATCCGTCGCAGCACAGATTTATGTTACAAGGTAAACAATACTTTTCACCATTGACGTGAGGAAAAGTAACTTGAGTTATACTAGAGGTGGTTCTGGCATTACGCACAGCCATGCTATGGTTACACAAGCAACTATACAACTTCGAATTTACACAAATAGGCTGAATTACCTGTCGAGAAGAAAGCAGAAGACCTCGGCGTCCGTTTTAAAATCATGAGCTCTTGAGCTCTTTCCATCTGGGAGAAGTTACTCCAGTATTGACTTTGGTCTTGCTGATTTGCCTGTCGCGTTGACGTTTTAATTCTCTCTTTCACTTCCTTGGCGACTCTGCTAACAGCTACATGTCCTCGAGAATAGGAGAGATCCTCCATCAGCAGTCTTTCAGATCTGCCGGCAGTCGTGAGTAATCTCCCCCGCGCAGTCGTCTCGGTGTCACTGAGTGTAAAGCGCGAAAGGCGAAGCTTGAATTTCCAGGTGTGTCCCTCTTTGGCACATGTATTTTCAAGATGGAGGCGCAACATGCTGCCGCCATTCGAGAGACTCGCGCGCATGTATTATAAATGGCAGATTTTACGCTTGCGAGAATACTTGATTAGTTGATGGAAGTAATTACACATGAAGGAGCACATATACTTTTGATAGAACAAAGTGTTTTTTGCTAAGAATCAACTTAAAAGTTACACAGTGCAGCTTTAAATAACCATTTAGTTTTTCATGCCAGTAAAATAACAGTAAAATAAAATAAAAGCAATAAAAGCAACCGACTACTTCATAGACGCTGAATATGACACGATGCCTTTTACCCAAACACATTTTTTTTGCTTTCTATTAATTGGCATTAACAATGATTGTCGTCATAATCTTGGAAATGAGTTCCTGTTTTTATTTAACAATTTCTAAAGGCTTATATTATATGAGCTGAGATAAATGACATTAATCTCATAATACCATAATGCAGATGTCGTGTAAATACATGTATGCCACATTTGAGCAGCATTAATGAGTGTAAATAAACACAGACTGTGAAGTAAAACTCTGAAGATGCTCAAAACTGTTGATGATTAACCTCTGGGCTTCATCTGGGCTTCATTGCTCATCCACACACACACATAATAATAATTAAACAAACCGCATTCACAGTGAACTGAGATGATTGTTAGTTCTGTGAATTACTCATGTAACTCTTGTTATTGATCATTATCAGTCCGTAAAAACATTAACGAGCCCGGAGGTAAGCTGGGTTTGCACTGGATCACGGATGAAGACCGTAAGACAGGAGAAAGACGGGACGTTCCCTGAGGTTTTCCAGACGTTCTCCTGGAGCTCAACCAAAGATCTGGATCACAGCAGGAGTGCACAAGATCCAGAAGACCAGGAGAACAAGAATGTGCCAGTCATAGTAAAAGAGATAATTCATAATAATATCGAAGATCTAGAAAGCTGAGCATTACACTTTAGATTCTGCTGAGGGGACGCAGGACTGATAGTGATTGTAAGAAAGTGTGTGTGATGATGTTTGCCCACGCAGATATAAACACAGAATTCCGGAAAAAGTTAGAATTGTGAGATATAAACACAGAATTCCAGGGAAAATAGTCGGAATTGCGAGATTTAACCTAAGAATTCTAGGGGGAAAAGTCTGAATTCCAGTATTTAAACAGAATTCAAGGGAAAAAAGTCTGAATTGCGAGATTTAAACTCAGAATTCTGGGGGGGAAAGTCAGAATTCCAGAATTTAAACTAAGAATTCTAGGGAAAAAAGTCAGAATTATAAGATTTAAACTCAGAATTCTGAAAAAAGTAAGAATTGTGAGATATAAACACAGAATTCCAGGGAAAATAGTCGGAATTGCGAGATTTAACCTCAGAATTCCGGAAAAAAAGTCCGAATTCTGGGCTTTAAACTGAGAAGTCAGGGGGGAAAAAGTCAGATTTCTAGGCGTTAAACTCAGAAATCCGGAAAAAAATTCAGAATTGTGAGATATAAAACACAGAATTCCAGGGAAAATAGTTGGATTTGCGAAATTTAAACTCAGAATTCTAGGGAAAAATGTCAGAATTGCGAGATTTAAACTCAGAATTCTGGGGGGAAAAAGTCAGAATTCCAGGATTTAAACACAGAATTCGAGGGAAAAAAGTCTGAATTGCGAGATTTAAACTCAGAATTCTAGGGAAAAAAGTCTGAATTCCAGGATTTAAACACAGAATTCAAGGGAAAAAAGTCTGAATTGCGAGATTTAAACTCAGAATTCTGGGGGGGGGAAAGTCAGAATTCCAGAATTTAAACTAAGAATTCTCGGGAAAAAAGTCAGAATTCTAAGATTTAAACTCAGAATTCTGAAAAAAGTACGAATTGTGAGATATAAACACAGAATTCCAGGGAAAATAGTCAGAATTGCGAGATTTAACCTCAGAATTCCGGAAAAAAAGTCAGAATTCTGGGCTTTAAACTGAGAAGTCAGGGGGGAAAAAGTCAGATTTCTAGGCGTTAAACTCAGAAATCCGGAAAAAATTTCAGAATTGTGAGATATAAAACACAGAATTCCAGGGAAAATTGTTGGAATTGCGAAATTTAAACTCAGAATTCTAGGGAAAAATGTCAGAATTGTGAGATTTAAACTCAGAATTCTGGGGGGAAAAAGTCAGAATTCTAAGATTTAAACTCAGAATTCTGAAAAAAGTACGAATTGTGAGATATAAACACAGAATTCCAGGGAGGTGGACGGGGGTGTTGAGAGGTTTTGAGGCTGCCTACAGAGACGTTGTTTTTTGACAGCATGCTTATGGGGCGGGCAGCTAGCGGATCGTTAGGAAAGATTAGATGAATGTGATAAAAAAAAAATTGGGGCCTGAAATCACTGATACAACCTTTAATAAATGCTTGACCACTAATAAATGGCTCACTTTGCTACTACACAGTGAGGATTCCTCACGTCAACTATGATGAAAAACTCCTATGTAACAAATGAAGAACAATCGTTAGCATGCTAGTTTTAGCGACTGCATTTAGCATGTGCGTGTTTTAACATGTGTATCAAACACAGAAACTGATCCCAGCTCAAACGGTCCTGAACAACAGTGAGCTCTCCTGCTGGAATTATACAATATACACACACAGTCATTCATGTGGAATTATTCACAGACACACACACACACACACATCCATACCATGTGATCATGCCAGGCGTTATGCCAAAGGCCAGTCATGTCACTTACCAGAAATCACAAAGACACAGAGGGGGAGGGAGAGACAGAGAAAGCCTTTTAATTTAACAAACTATCAAACCTCCGGCACAAGTTCAACCGTGAATCACACACTCAGAGTCCGCGCCACATTCCTATCATATCGTGGGTTTAATACGGCCATAAAAACACACGTATTGTTCTTTTTTAGCAGCCTTGATCTCCTTCATCCCATATTTCCCTTATGAAAAGTACACAGAAATACAATTAAGCATCAACAGTTTTCCGTGAACAGTATGTGGACACTGTTTACACAACATTACATCATTACACCCACATTTCACTCCAGCGTCTGACCGAACAGGTTAATAGAGGGACTGTAAAGCTCTGGGTCGGGAAGATATTAATAGCTTCATTCATCAAGGACGCATTAAACTGATCAAAAGTGACTTTTATAATGTTGCAAAAGATTCTATTTTAAATCAATGCTGTTCTTTTGAACTTTCTATTCATCAAAGAATCCTGAAAAGTCAAATGTATGACGGTTTCCGCACAAATACGAAACATAAATGTGTTCAAATCAGCACATGATCCTTCACAGATCATTATTTTGACCTACACTGTATATGTTTGGGGCACGTATGATAAAAAAAAAAAAGAATTAATATTTTTATACATCAAGGACGCATTAAATTGATCTAAAGTTACAGTAAAGACATTTATAATGTTCCAAAATATTAAATACGCTGTTCTTTTGAACTTATTCATCAAAGGTTTCCACAAAAATATGACACTGATAATAATCATAAATGTTTCTTGAGCATCAAATCATATTAGAGTGATTTGTGAAGGATCATGTGACACTGAAGACTGGAGTAATGAAGAAATGATCACAGGAATAAATGACACTTTACTGTATATTCACATAGAAAACAGATGATTTACATTATAATAATATTTCACTGTTTCACTGCGTTTTTGATCAAATAAACGCAGCGTTGCCGAGCAGAAGAGACTCTTTCAGAAACATGAAATCATCTTACCTGTGTGTGTGTGTGTGTGTGTGTGTGTGTGTGTGTGTGTGTGTGTGTGTGTGTGTGTGTGTGTGTGTGTGTGTGTGTGTCAAGCAACTGCATTTGATTTGAATTGAAATTTGAATGCAGAGGATCAGAGTCCAGGCGTCAGAAACAGCGACAGGTGCGTCGTTACTATTAATAATGCCAGTGGGAGTTTAGTGACTGTAAACAACATGGACTACATGCTATCTGAACCCTAACCCTGGAGCGTCGCAGGACTGGCTCAACACAGGACTTCACTGATACCGGCCTCAACACTTCAACTCTGTCATGGGACAGAAATGCTTTTGTTTTTACAGGAATAATATCGTTCAGAAGAACACTGGCTGAGAATAACGCAGTGTGGTTCATCATATTGGAGAGCTGGGGTTGTTCTTCGTTTCTTGCATCCATTTTAAACATTACTGCAGAAAACGATTTTTCTCATGCCATGGATTATAAAAATGTGTATATATGACATTAACACCCGCCAGATTTAAAATATAATACATGCATTTTTCAATTGTTGTCTTTTAAAAAGGCATCTGAAATAATAAATGTAGTATTGTCAAAAATATAGATTTTTCGCTACATATTGACACGGAAATATCTGAACCGCTTCCAATTCTCATTTTCCACAGAATAAACAAACAAAACCAGCATAATTGTGCTTATTCCCGCAGATTTTGAGCTCACACACATAAAGCCTCCTCTCAGGACTAAACGGAGTTATTTTTGCTGCTTATTGCACTTTAACTGTTAAATACACACAAAATAATGTCAAAATTTCGGTTTGAAAATTTTGGCCGATACCGATAATTCTTTATATTTGCAAGCAAGACGATAACCGATATATTGGCTGATAAATATGCATACAAATTTTTCATATAAATGTATATTAAAAAACATTAAAAGCCATGTCACAAACACACAACTATAATGTTCTCATTAATAATTTTATGCAGCTTAATGACTTCACATGTTGCACTGAACTGTATTTTCCTTTTTGAAGTGATTACAATCATATTTATTATATCATGTCATAATCATATTAGTTGTAGTTTAAGAATCAGCTGATAAAGCCCGTGTTCAACTACTGAGAAATAAGACCGTTTCAAGCACGTTATTACCCAGAATGCCTTTAGTGAGTCAGATTGAAATACTCAGTTTTAAGTTTTATCGGTTATCGGTATCGGCCAAAATGTTAATATCGGTGCATCCCTACTCACAATACTGTTCAGAAGTTGTTTCAACCCCGTTACATCATGTTCAGAATCCATATCGGCTAAAATATCAAGTTGCATATCTCACATTTAGCTAAAAGAGTGCGAGAGCCCCATAGTGTAGAGAAGATGCACAGAACACAGAAGTCAATCTGTGTGAGCATTTGAACTTGAGCAACATCATGTGTGACCCCGGATCACGTCACCAGTCTCGAGTCGCACGGGGATATCTGTGGCAATAGCCAACAACACACTGTACGGGTCAAAATTATCCATTTTTCTTTCATGCCAAAAATCATGAGGATATTAAGTAAAGATATTTTGTACGTTTCCTACCGTAAATATATAAAACATGTATTTGTGTGAGTGAGTGCAGCACAATCGCCAACATAAATGCACAACTTTAAAGGAGATTCGATTTTTTTGCTCCCTCAGATTCCAGATTTTCAATCACACGTGTATTCAAGAAGTCTGTGGATCGTGTAGCGCGTACACTATAGAACAAATCCCAGCACGTCTCGAGAGTCCCCGCATGGGCCGAGATCTCATTACTGGTGTTCAGAGCGAGCTCATTGTGTTCAGATAAGGCCCTCAGCGAAGGGGCCCGTCAGGGTTCGGCCCCGAGACACCCAGCAAACCCCGACTGCCCCTTCAGCCCCATGAGGAATGTGTGGATGAGCGAGGCCTCGGGAAGGCAAATCAGGACACGGTGCAAAAATACAGCTGTGCGCGTCATCGGGCCCTGGACCCCGGCCAAACCAAAGACAGCGCTGTTACAGGCATGCACTGAGACACACACACACGGAGAAACACGGCCTTGTGCGCTGTGAGAGAACGCTCCATGCACACATGACCACAGAAAACGGCTTTAAAAACAGGGGGTCATGACCCAAAGATGGATGCACAGGAAAAATAGTACTAAATGTCAAATTTATACAGCGCTTTAACAATATAGATCGTTTCAAAGCAGCTTTACAGTGATAACAGGAGATTACAGTAACAGAGATTGTTTAGGCTTTACAGCAGATCTAGAATAAAGTTATTCTCCAGATAAAGTTAGTTTTGATTGATTCACTTCCGATGCAGAGATCATTAGTTAATGCATAATAATAAACAATATAAAGTCATGCATTTATCCGAAGCCACTTACAGAAGAGCCAGGTTTAGAGGAGAACACAATGCATAATTACATTATTATGTGTGTTTAATATGTGTTTTGTTTCTTTCTACAGCTTATCTTATGTTTTTTTCCCCCCATTGTTTTAATTTTAGTATAACATAATATAATACCATGCATTTTTTTACTTTGGTGTCTTTAAATGCAATATTTTTTTTGTATATTTGACATTTGAGGCTTAATGCTATAGAAAAGCAATACCAGTTTTTTTTTTGTTAATTTTGATATAACAATATGTCACTTTAAACAATGGCAAAAAGCCATTCAAAACATAATTCGATGTAAATTGTGATAATCGTAATTACAATTTCAAGGCAATAATCGACAATTATGATTTTTGTCATGATCTGTGCAGCCCTACATCATAAAAAACAATGCAACTAACCATATGGTCATGCATTTATCCAAAGCAACTTACGAAAGAGGAACATCCAAAGCCAGGTTTACTAGAGGTGAGAAGAAGAGAAATCCCTTATCGAAAAACCACACGCACAAAAACACAAGCGGTCACATATTCTGCACATGGGAACTGTTCTGAAACCACATGTTTCCCATGTGCAAATGTGTGTGATCACATGAGGAAAATGTGGGAAATTCATGTGGTTTTTCTTTATTTTGTTGAAGCATAGTGAATAAACAGACGAGAGGAGAAAACACTTCCCATGTCTTCAGTTGTTCATGCCAAAGAGTTTCCAATCAAACTCTAGTGTATTAATCTGAAGCTCGTCTAATCACAGGCCTCAGCCAAATTCCAGGAAGTACTTTTTGATGTTCAAGGACTTCATTCAGAGATCTCACTTATCAAACAATATCTTTGTTATCTTTCAAATTCTGAAAAAGGTTAATAGATAAAGAAACTAATAAAACAAAATGGTACTAATAAAGTGCAGCAGATGCAATGACTGCGGAAACTTTCTTTAACCAGTGAAAGATATCAATTTCTTTTTTCAAACTGATTTTTCTCCCATGATTGACATGAAGAATAAAATCTGTATCATAAACTTGGATATTTATGAGCAATATCACACTCATAGCCATGCGAAGTGGCTCTATATCTATATCAGACGGGCTACAGCGTTCATCATGTGTGAAAAGATGGTTTTATCGATAAAATGAAACACTAATTTCACATATATTGTCTTTCAATAATTCAAGTTCCTTTTCATAAACACCGTATGTCTGTTTTCAAGGGTTTTCCAAGACTTACATTTCAAAAAGTCAAATTCAAGTACTTGTGCGAACCCTGTAATTAGACAAACGCCAACATGGGCATGTTTGGTGATGTGCCCTCATGCTCGAAAGCCATCAACAAAACTACAGAAGGTCACAGAAAACACACTCTTTAATACAGGTTCACAGTGTGTGAGCAAAACCCAGCGATATTCAAGAGAAACCAAAATGGCCAATGACACGTGGGCCTAAAAGGAATAAAAATATTTCCGATAGCTTGAAATAGCAACAATAAATTACATTTTGCAAAGGCTGTAAGACTTATTTAAGATTCAGCCACTGGGAAAAAAAAAGCAGTGCTGTACATTCATATTCATATTCAGCACATTTGCAGTAACAGCTGGTGTGAGTTTTACCGCGGTGTGAAGAAGCCCTGTGGCTCTACCACAGTTCAAAACTCTCTCAAAACCTCTTCACACGAGGAGAAACACGGAAAAGCAGACGTTAGGCTTCGTTCAACGCAGAATATGACACTATTCTGCTGAAATGACTCACCGTGCACACATAAAATATTTGTTAGATATTATCAAGACGGAGAGAGCAATCGTATTCAGGAAATGCCATGGATCACATGTTAGTTTCATAGGAAAGGAGGCATTGTGCACAGTCACATGTCTTGGAAACCAGACAGCAGCATGCAAGAGTCACACACACACACACACACACACACACACTTCATGTGGCTATACACTCTCTCCTCTGACCAAACTTCCTTTCTCTAATTTAGTCATCTTCTGAATAATCTTAAAGCAACAAACCCTCAAATCTAAAGCTGAGCACAAGTCTGGTCTGAACACTCGATGAACAAACTCGCCTTATCAATCTGTCTCAAACCGTTAGCTGGACACACACACACACACACACACACACACACACACACACAGTGTAATCACCATGGGAAAATCTCAGAGTAAAACTGGGAGTTGTGAAAAATATGATACACCGGTGTGTCGCCAGATGAGAAGTTTATCTATGCATCATCTTTTTACTCTTTTAATTCATTTTAGAACTGTATCATAAAGTCATGGAAGTATATATAAGTATATTTCTCTTTTATAACTGCTTTAATTTGCCTTGCTTTTATTTTGTGATTACTTTAATCATTTTCTGTAAAGCACTTTGAATTGCCACAGTGCATGAGATGTGCAGTATAAATAAACTTGCCTTGCGTTAGCTGGTTTATGTCCGGCCCATGCCCTGTTCAAGTGAGTTAAAAATGACATCCGGTTTCAGTGAACACTGAAGTCCACAGCTGAGGATTCAAGCCACAATCAACTTCATTTATGAATAAAAGTATTTCTGCAACCAGAGATTCGGTCATAGCATAAAACACAGAATTTAGCTGTGGCACTTCAATCTGTGAATGACAATCTTTCTTTTCAAATATCCAAGAACTTCAAGTTCCTTCACAGAATATCATTGCACATGCCCCAAACACTGCATAAGAGCATTTTCAGATTGTCATACATGTTAAAAAACCCAGTAGTTGACAGACACAGCTTTGCAAAAGTAAATGTTCTGCTCTGAGTTTTAACAGTGTTTGATTTTCTGCAGTGAGTCATAATCATCATAATCATCATCCTGCATTAAATCACTAATAAACTCAAACACACACACACACACACACACACACACACACGTTTCACAATATGCTCGCAAAACACATTCCACCTGCATTCCTTCACTGCCACAGTTTATTTATCTTTTAAACAAGTTTCATCAGCCTGAATGTGAGACATTACGATTAAGAAAGCAACCCCAAGTTTCAGTGAAATCGGACCCCCATCAGTGTAAATGCAGCTGTACACTCTGAATCATAGAATATATGAAGTAGAAATAAAAATATGGCCCCATATGCGTCATGCAGTCAGAGCTCAAACATGCTGCGTGTCAGATGTGATATTTACCCGGAGACTCTCTCCTTCAGTCGGGCTGTTCCTCTGGATGATGTGAAGAGTTTCCAGCGGGTCCGCTTGTGTGTGTGTGTGTGTGTGTTCAGACAGACCCTCCTCACCTCCACTGCTGTCTGTCTGTCTGTCTGTCTGTCTACAACAACAGCGATCTCTCTCTCTCTCTCTCTCTCTCTCTCTCTCTCTCTCTCTCCCTCTCTCTCTCTCTCTCTCTCTCTCAGTTCAGGAAGTGATTTCGCGTTCAGTCTGACATCATTCTCCAGCGCTTTCAGGAGTTTTTAAAGACACAGTCGGACCGTCCCGTACAGTTCATTTCTAATGAACAATGCCTCAAAAGTAACAATTAAAGGAATAATGTACAGGCAGATGGGTATTATCGAAAAATAAACTCTGATTAATCTCCCCTGGTGCGAGTAAGATCACCTTAAAGACCCCATGAAATCAAAATGTAAGGTTTTTTTTGGCTTTTAGATTTCTTTATTGTCGTTAGCTTTACTGTTAACAAGTGTTCTCCAAAACGACAAAATTCGCATTTAGAAAATATAAGCATTCAAAACTGGGTCAGGGATTTTGATGACGTCACTCTGCACTGTCCAATCAAAGCTCTATGTAATCCGAAGCTCCGCCCCCTATATTATAAACAGACGCTGAAATCGGTCACTTGTTCACACATGTACTATTTTCTACATGGTGAATGCCATCTAGTGCACTATATAGGGGATAGGGAACGATTCAGAAGGTGTAAATATACTTTCCATCGGGGCGAATGAAGTCTGGTTTCACGTTAGTGTCCCGTGAACCGCCGCAGCTCCGGTCCAGAGACACGAAACACAGAGCGGATCATGTGATCGAGTCGCCGCAGAACAGAAAACACATCGTACTCATTTGAATTCTGCACAGAATTATATTTTAAAGTGATATGGAGGAGATAAGGAGGAGAAACTGTTAGAGATTAGGAGCAAAACTGCAGCTTTACCAAACTCAATGGCTCTGAGATATAAACCAAACGCTATTGGCTATTTTTAAAAGGGGGAGGGGCTACTCCATATGCCCCGCCCTGTTTTCCTGTTTCAGGGGAAATTACTCAATAATGCTGAGCGTTTCAAAGCACTTCAGTGGGACTTTTTTTTTTCAAAACAAGACATTTGTTTTGCTATTATGAATGAGTGTGTCATGGATCGCAAAATGTACCAAAAGAAGTGGGTGGGGGTGTAAATGAGTATATTTATAAATGTCTAAAATGTTATAAATAAATCAATTAAAAAATGTAATTAATTCAAATTAATTTAATTTAAATAAATACATTTCTTTATGTAAACATAGTTTGATATTAATAAATCAATGACACATCAAATACCTCTTTATCTAAACCTCTACTTAACCGTCGGACTCACACATCCGCCATGTTTGTAGTTTTTTAACACTTTTTATTCGTGTTTGTAGTTCTAATCGAATCCTCGTCCAATCCGGGTCTCTTTGGAATACTTATTTCACATACTACGATTTGGGACACATTGATTCTAATTTCGAATACTATTTAGGATGGATAGTGAATCTGACGCAGCAAATAGAATATAGATACAATCTTTATTTGAAGCGTTAACATTAGTTTCAAAGGTCGTTTACTCATTTTGATTTCTTCTGCAAGTGTTTATATCCAGACTATAAACTTTTATCCCAGTACTATTGTTATTATTTGATGTTTGCAACACAGAAATAGCAATACTGAGTAGTTGAAAATTGAGAAAAAAGATATAAACTCACCGTTCTGAGAAAAAAAGTCGCAATTACATTTTTAATAATGAGTTTATATCCCACAATTCTGTCTTTTTGAGATATAATTCCCAATTTCGAGATATAAACTTGCAATTACGAGAAAGAAAGAAAAAACTAGCAAACACAATTCTGAGAAAAAAGTCTGAACTGCAAGATATACAATAGCCTTCACTGTGGGACAGCAACAGCACAAGGACTTTTCACTCTCTGTATCACTGTGCTTGTCTTGTTTGCGTTCCAGACAGACAATCAGTGGATTAGTGAGATTTTCCAGGTTTTTTTCCTAAAGACTTTGCTACACCAGTAGGAGATTGCAAATGAAAGTCTTTATGGGAGTCGTTGAATCATTCATTCAACCATTTTGTTCAAAAACATTGATTTATTTACAAAAACTGTGGTTTTGCTTGGATCTATTTTCTTTGGCAGAGCAAAAATAGACAAAGTAACTCACAACATTGTGCCTAAAATTATAACTTCTTGTTTGTCAAATTCAATTGTGCTGCACTAACTTCTCAGAAACAGTGGTTTCTGAATTAGTAAGAATTGTGGGCACATATTTTGAACTAGTAATGACAAATATTGAATCTGTAGCGTAAGAAAGTAGTTCCACACACACAGACTTACACGCTTGCAAGAGTGTGTTACGGTTGTAACCAGTAGTTTGTGTTTACAGATATGTGTGTACTGTGTATAATTATTTTGTATATATAAATACACACACATGCATGTATATATTTCAGAAATATTTGCATGTATATATATTTACATATAATTTATATTATAAATATATTTTCTTAATTATACATGCATGTGTGTGTTTTTATATATACACAGTACACACACACGTTATGTAAACACAAACTTTTATTTTGGATGTGATTGATCGTCTCACAGCCCTACCAGTGTAACTTTTTTAGTGGATTTTAAGCAAATTCTTTTGTGTAAAATGTGCAAAAAGAATGTGTACATGTAGTATTCTGTGCATCTCTTTAAAACAAATTAGGACACAATTGTCTGGCTCACATTTATTATACACAGAAATCATAACTGCACACACCAGTGCGATTAACACAATTTTATTCATAGTGTTTTCCATGTTGTTCCTGAGATGTTATTGAACTGTGCTACACCACCACCACCACCATCTCAGCGCGTCTGCAGTGGTGGATACGTGTCCCTCGGTCATTTGACACGGGTCATGTTCCTGTCATCCGACAGATGTACATGTGTGTATCAGTTCATCGAGTCTTGACCCCTCTGGCCCGAGCTCTCCACTGGCTGGTCTGAAGCGTCACTGGTGTCCGTTCGCTTTCAGAACAAAAGAGCATGCTTGGCCAAGTGTGAGGCATATGATGTTTGATCCTCAAACAATAGCAGATTGTACTCACTCACTTTCCTTTCATGCCAGGCTGGCGCCAATAACGCCACACTAATGCAACACGGGCATCAGACTCATGCTCTGATTGGCAACAGACAAATAATATAGTCTGAACGCCGCGAGTAAGTCCATTAGTGAAGGATTTTTCTGCATGAGGAAGAGAAACCGTGATAAAAGAAAAAAAGCAAACGTAAGCATTAACTCGAGGCGCATGCAGACCTAAAAATATATGAAACATTGGGTTTATATTACATCAGATTCCCCTATGCACAAACACACAACACATTTAATCCATTTAAAACATGCACACTCACAACATTTTTCTCACAATGAAATGCACGTTCTTTTTTAAAGACGTCGCTCAAATGTTTCGTCATGTTGCACGCTCAAAAAAACAAACCAAAGTGTCTTTTAGCATTTTTATTCACCCAATCAGAACTTCACATATCAACAAAGACCATGAAACACCATCCCAGGCCTCCGATCAGAAACATGGTCACGTGCATGCTGTATATGAACAGATCATTGAGAATCCCGAAGTCCAGTCGACGGTGACCCAGCAGGAGGAGGATGACGGACAGCTTGTACTGAAGGCGAAGGAAAACCCGCACGCTGACGTACTGAAGACAGAAGAGCGCAGACAGCGCCACCCAGAGGAGGGAGGTAAAGAGGCTGCAGCCGAAATACAGGAGGAACCGGATGAAACTATACATCCATCGAGACTTCAGGTACAGGTCAAAGTTGTTGTATTTGGTGCGTACGAGCTGGGCGGTGCGCGCCGGGCCACAGGCGGAGTGCATGCAGGTGGTGTGAGGGCCGTGGAAGGAGCGAACCCTCCGAGGGATGGGAATGACAGGCATGGGTGATTCAGGAAGGCCCACGGACAGGACTCTTCCAGGAACTCTGCATGTTGCAGGATCGCAGGTAACGGCTAAAAGGCAGACGGATGTGGATGTGATGTTACTGTGACCGAGCGCATCGCTGCTCTCATCCGGTGGGAATCTCCATAGCACTGGAACTCTGGGGGAATAAACCAACACAAACAAAGAAATGATGATTAGTGCTTAGGAGCGTAACAATACATCCACGTCATGACTCGGTTCGACACACAATACTGATCTCAAGACACTTTGAACAAAGCCAAAATAGAGTTACATTACAGTTACATTGTATGTAATTGTAATGTAACTCTGTATGTAACTATTATGTAACTTTTGTATGTAACTGTAATGTAACTCTGTATGTAACTGTTATGTAACTTTGAATGTAACTCTTGTATGTAACTATAATGTAACTCTGTATGTAACTGTTATGTAACTCTGTATGTAACTGTTATGTAACTCTGTATGTAACTGTAATGTAACTCTGTATGTAACTTATGTAACTGTATGCAACTGTAATGAGGCTAATTTCGCTGGTACTTGTGACTAAGTGACAATAAAGGCTACTACTACTACTACTACTACTAATGTAACTCTGTATGTAACTGTTATGTAACACTGTATGTATTTGTTATGTAACACTGTAACTGTTATGTAACACTGTAACTGTTATGTAACTCTTTTATGTAACTGTAATTTAACTCCATATGTAACTTTTGTATGTAACTAATGTAACTCTGTATGTAACTTTTGTCTGTAACTAATGTAACTGTATGTAACTAATGTAACTCTTGTATGTAACTTATGTAACTCTTGTGTTTACATTATACATATACTGTATACATTAAAGTTACATACGAGAGTTACATTACAGTTACATACAAAGTTACATTACAGTTACATGTTACATTACAGTTACATACAAGAGTTACATACATTTTTTTAATTATTCCTAAGATATATGATTCTAAGACCCTTCACTGGAAACACTGATGTTCTGTGATTTTACAAGAATATGATTATGTTTACTTACATTTTCACAATTAGTTCTTGTACTATCTGGATTGAAAAAGCAGTTAATTTGTCAACAAGGTCCGTTTTATAAGAGTTCGATGTTTCTTTCTGCTTTAATGGCCACATTGAGTTCAAATTGAATCTGAATAGTCTGATCATATTATTATACTATTTAAAGCTGTTTAATGTTGATGATATTTACATTTGCCCCTGTATTTTAAATATCTAGAGCCCTGGTTAATTCCTCACCCTGTTCAGCATCAGCCAGTAACCATGTCTGTTTAGCTATGATAAATGAATCGAATTTTTGTTTAGTTTTCCTCGTGTCAGTTCCACATTCTCACTTCTGCCATTAAACTGAACTATTATATCAGCTGTTGCTCTAATTATCTATTAGCATTGGCCAATAAAAAACTCATATTGGTCAACTCAATAATCACTTATAAACACAATGTTTAATTTCGTACCGTTTCATTTCGTTTTTTAAATGTTACTAGAACGTTCAGAGAACATTCAAAAGTAACAATCTCGCAAAATGATCAAATAGAACGTTCCCTTAAAGTTCATTTAACCAAGTTAAAACGTTCTTAACACATATTTTGTTAGCTGGGATTTTGGCAGTATGCATTTCCTTGCATAAAAGTACTATGGTATTACCATGGTACCAGATGTTAATAGCATGGTACTGAACGATTGCCTCATTCATACACAATGGTATTTAAGTTACATAGAATTACAAGTTAATTCCAAGAACACCACTGTATTACAGTGGTACAATAACATTATGATCATCACCTCATGCATTTATTGCATTGCATTTACACGGTACGCAAAAGAATACAACGGAACGTCTAAAATCCAGAGTAATACAGTAAAAATTCAGACAAACATCTTTATAATGGTTATTCTATAAACGCAAGGCCACATTTAATGCTGTTCATCACTCAGAAAACACGCCATCACTCACCTCTCGTCACACACTTTATATATTACATAGTATACATACGTTATATGTGATTATATATGGTATAAGGGAATTAAACTCACATACGTTTATGTTGCATTCATCTGCTGTGATAATAATGATGTGCTGCGTCGCGGAACACGGTCTGTCGCAAAACACCAAGGCCCGCTGGTTACCATGACAACAGCCGGACAATTTAAAGGCGCAGGCTCGTCTTTTTGATCTCTGATCGTAAAAATATTTTCTTCTTTTATAGATTTACGACATAATCATCAAAATCCGTTCAAGCTGTTTGTATTCGCGGTAGTTTCTTGTTTTGAGTCTGAAGTTCCTTGGAATAAATATCATACATTGGTTTAGCTCAAAATCTTGATATAGATCACAATATAGTAATTTGATATGTAAAGCTGTTTTAAAACGAGGTGTATTGTAGAATAGGCTACACCAGATTTGACTAAAGAACGTTCGTTCAAAGTTGGTCTTTAATAATAATGTTCTCAAAAAGTTAGCACATAAACATTGTTTCAGTTGGACGTTCATCAAACGTTTTTAAATTGTTACTTGTTTCTGAGCGTTCAGAGAACATTCAAAAATAACATTTTCATCACTTACAGGGAACGTTCTTAGAACATATTTTTGTTAGCTGGGTATAACTGAAATATAGCGTAGAATATCTGTATCGTCATTTTCTTTCATCGTGTGTGTGTGTGTGTGTGTGTGTGTGTGTGTGTGTGAGAGAGAGAGAGAGAGAGAGAGAGAGAGAGAGAGAGAGAGAGAGTGAGTGAGTGAGTGAGTGAGTGAGTGAGTGTATGTGTGTGAATGTGTGAGAGTGAGTGTGTGTGAGAGAGAGTGAGAATGTGTGAGTGTATGTGTGTGTGTGTGTGTGTGTGTGTGTGTGTGTGAGAGAGAGAGATTGAGTGTATGTGAGTGAGTGAGTGTATGTGTGTGAATGTGTGAGAGTGAGTGTGTGTGAGAGAGAGTGAGAATGTGTGAGTGTATGTGTGTGAGTGTGTGTGTGTGTGTGTGTGTGTGTGTGTGTGTGTGTGTGTGTGTGTGTGTGTGTGTGTGTGTGTGTGTGTGTGTGAGAGAGAGAGAGAGAGAGAGAGAGAGACAGAGAGAGAGAGTGAGAGTGTGTATGTGTGTGAGAGATTGTGTGTGTGTGTGTGTGTGTGTGTGTGTGTGTGAGAGAGAGAGAGAGAGAGAGAGAGAGTGTGTGTGTGAGAGAGATTGTGTGTGTGTGTGTGTGTGAGAGAGAGAGAGTGAGTGAGAGTGTGTGAGTGTATGTGTGTGAGACGTGTGTGTGTGTGTGTGTGTGTGTGAGAGAGAGAGTGAGTGTGTGAGTGTGTGTGTGTGAGAGAGATTGTGTGTGTGTGTGTGTGTGTGTGTGTGTGTGTGAGCAAGAGAGAGAGAGAGAGAGAGAGAGAGTGTGAGTGTATGTGTGTGAGTGTGTGTATGTTTGTGTGAGTGTGTGTGTGTGTGTGTGTGTGTGTGTGTGTGTGTGTGTGAGCAAGAGAGAGAGAGAGAGTGTGAGTGTATGTGTGTGAGTGTGTGTATGTTTGTGTGAGTGTGTGTGTCGCTCTCATAAA
>JAJAQA010000007.1:1238429-1263429 GCA_021464565.1 Rutilus rutilus
ACACAGACATGTTGCCATGCTGCTTATATCACTGCTAGCTTAATAAACAGAACTGATAAATAACTGAAAATGTGTGTGTAATTCCAGTTTTAACCTCATTTAAAGCCTAAATGAGAGACAGTGTGCCAGGACACCCCGTATACAGAAATGACAAATATTGCCCTGTATCATGAGTGGGATTGTTACTTTACCAATAAGTCAATATATTATTATCACATACATACATGCTCTGGATATATGAAGATTTTAGTTTATAATAACATATATAAAATAGCCATAGTAAAATTGCATATGTAGGCTACATACTGTATGTTAATAGTAGCCTATTTAATTTACAGTAATTCCATTTTTAATGTTGTAGAGTTAATTTTCATCCATATTCAGATTTCTGAATATTCTGATATTCAGATTTCATCCCATTTAATGTGAACATAACATGTTCTATCAGTTGTTTTGAATTTTACACATGCATTGAGTGAACTGATGAATATTACTCATCATAGCATATCTATATGCTTTTGGGTTTGTTAAATATGCTTTGGAATATATTTGTTTTTATAATATGGGTTAATAAACCATGTGTTTTTAATTAAGATACAAGATCATTTTTGAGAAATCAAGGATGGCTCAACTTACGCGACCAGCTGGCCCACTTTACCTGAGAAAATGTGTCTGGAGTGCTTGATCTCAAAATGTTTCTCCAGTAGGGGTTCAGCGAAAAAAATCGGCAGCTGGCAGCAGGAAGTAGCTGCCGTTGACAGCCGGAAGCCCTGCCATATTAGGAGAATCCTGCCATTTCGTGGCAGCCAATCAGTATCGTCCAACGTAGTGAGTGCATTCACTCTACTAAAAGGGGATTTTAACTTTTACATGTAATTGAACACTAACTGAGTCACAGTTGAGTTACCAAATGAAGAGGAGAGGAATCTGTAGCAGAACTTCTTTTAATAAACACAAAACAATGAAGCGAATCTACACTGGAGAACACATTGTGCAATGCAAGACAAAGAACTGAATAAACTGAGTGCTATATATACACAGGCAAACAAAGGGAGCTAAATGAAACACAGGTGAACTTAATTATTGACTAACAGACTATCATGATTAACTTGTAGCTCCTAAAAGAGCAGCCAATAGTGTGACTGCAAAGGAACATTCGCTCAACCCCAGTTCAGGACGGCACACGGATTAAGCGGTGTGGTATTCTTGCGACTGCAATATTCAGACTCCATATGGATTTAGGACAACATTTCAGCTATACGGTAATGCACCTTTGCTGTTTTAGGCTTGTTCTTTTTTCTCCATTCTTGCAAAACTGACTTGATTTAGTACAACTTAAAAAAGTTAGTTTAAGCAAAAGTATAGATATTGTCTTTTATTTTACCTGTCCTTGTGAGAAAGTACACTTTAGCATGCTTTAAAAACAGGAGTACATATTATTGCAAATAAACCTATATAAAAAAAACACTTATTTGCAAGAATGTAATGTTTTCAGACTTAATTGCATATTTTAAATGTATATTAAACAGTCCTTTGTTTGACTGAAGTACATCTTTATTTGTAATCAATTTCATAATTACTTGGAAATATGGTTAAAGTCCACTGCTGAATGTACTGATATTTACTGTGCAGTTATGGTCAACTAAAATATATTTTAATATAATTTCTCTTTAAACTTATGTAATGCATTTAAAAATATACATGCAATGAAACATGAAGTTGCAATTTTGTACATTTCAGAAAATATGAACTTTTATATTTAATATTGAATAACATGTAGGCTACAACAGATCAAATTAAGTGTGCTTCTTTAAAGCACAACAAAAAACAATGTACTTTAAAGTAAAACTCTTAGTTTGACATTACTTTTTTAAAAATGTACATATACTTAATGTCACTCCTGCCAGCAGAAGCACTATGATGGCCACCAGAGGGCACTTCTCCCTAGACCTTTTCCATTTCCATAAACCTTTGCCTGGACTCATTTTAGTGTGATTACATCCACCTGTACGTCATTGGTTTGTTAATGTTTGTGTGTATACAAGCCCTCTGGTGGCTATCATAGGCACTTCAGCTGGCAGGTGTGACACTTATGAACGTGTACACTTAAGTGGCTTTTTATAATTCATCTTTGTTATTATCTGCAAGTGGACCTACAGGTTTTTTATTTATTATTATTATTATTATTATTATTATTGTACTTTCAAGATACTACAGGTACACATCCAATACCAATAAGCACACTTTTTTTCACAAGGGTACATAGCAATTCAAAAATTATACAGTTTTCCAGACAGCAACATGGTGTCGGCCCAGATCCGGTACGCATGGACTGCACACGGCCCAGATGTGGGCCGGATCTGGGCCGACACTATGTTGCTGTCTGGGTTCTTACATGGTTTTCCGTTGCAAACTAATCATTGTGCTATTTTACCTAATGCAACTTCCATTCTCAAAGCTTTGACCTTTTTATTCTATCAAAAATATTACATTCTCAAACCAAACGGCATGATTTCACTGAATCCACTCTTCATTGTAGGCTTTAAAGATCAACATGGAGAAAATCATGCTAATATTCCCTCTGATAATGCTGGTGCTGCATATACAAGGAGAAGAGTTCTCCAAAAGTCCAGTTTGTTTGCTTGCCGAAGCTCCACAGCCGGAGTTCAACAACACCATCTATGCCACTTGTGAAGTAACTCCCAGCCCCAATTTGCCACCTTGCCAGCCAAAGATCTTTGGGCAAATCCTCTTCAAGCAGCTCTTCCCCAATGGAGATTTAGAAGTGCAAATCAACCTCAGTGGTTTTCCTGCCACGGATCGTCAAGAGCGCGCCATGCACATCCTTCAGTATGGAGACCTCAGTCAAGGCAGCATCACTGTTGGTCCTCATTATAATCCACACGGCGTTGACCACCCTCATCATCCTGGAGACCTGGGCAACTTTGCTTCCGAGCAAGGCGTTATAAGGCAGTTCCTGAGGCTTCCAGACGCCAAGCTCTTTGGGCCTTATTCCATACTGGGACGTGCGGTGGTGGTTCATGAGAAGGAGGATGATCTGGGAATGGGTTCAGATGAGGAGAGTAAACTCAGTGGGAATGCTGGACAGAGAATTGCTTGCTGTGTGATTGGTATTACTACTCCAAGTCTGTGGCAGACGACTGAACCGCTTCCCAAGACAAGAGGAAGAAGGGACTGAGAGTCAAAGATGAGAGAGTCGGATATGGTGGAAGGGCAGATTCAAGTAGGATACAAACTTCCTTGTGTATTCTTTGTATGTGTCCTACATTAAAGTATATTTCATAACCTGAACATTCCCATGTTTTTTCTTGGTCTTTTCAGAGGCTTTTTGGCCATAGCTTCCAATAGTAAATGCACCCTTAAAAATAAATGTAGGGTGAATTGGGTAAAGTGGGCCATTTAGTTTGATTTACTGTGCTCAGTGGGTTAACACTTTAAGAGCATGACAATGGCCTTTAATTAAAGATACACTATTTCTTTAAATGATAAAATGGTTTTGGTTGATGCAATATGACACTGGAGGGTGTGGCTCATCTCAAGGGAGGACACCCTTATTGTTAAAGGTAGAAAACCCTCTAACATAAGATTTTATTTTCTAAATTATAAGGTTTCTCACACATATTGTGACTGTTCCTGGTTTGTTGCTAAAGTTAACAGGGAATCAAATGCAAAGAATCGAATGTGTTGGTTTTCTTGTAAGGAGTTTATATATTGCTGACCCACTTTGGCTGAATGTCTTAAAGTGGGCCAGTAGGATTTATGTAAAGTGGGTGACCTTAAGTAATTTTTTTTTCAAATTCATTAAACAAATTGAGCAAAATGTAGATGCATAATTTAACGCTTTAAAATATAGACAATTTAAGTTCATTTAAAGTGTTTAGAGAAAATGGACACAAATGTTTTACAATATGGTTAAGATTTTAAATGTTCATCTTACTGAATTTGTGTGAGCAGTACTTGTTGCATGTGCAACCATTTGCACGTTTATGAAAATGGCATATATGCAAAAATATTTTTCTTATAAATTTGAACATGGTGTTTTTTTTTTTTTTTTTTTTTTTTTACTTGTATGAAATAATATTTTGGGCCCTATATTAACGATCTGAAACGCAAGTATCAAATGCGAGTAATTTTATAGGCGGATCTCCCGACGCAAATCTAAAAAGTGTTGGTCTGAAGTAGCTTCATTACTCATAGGTGTGGTTTGGATGTAACGTCAAATAAACCAATCAGAGCGACAATCTCACATTCCCTTTAAGAGCAGGCGCGCTTGTTCCATGGCGGATTACAATTTTATCCCTGATGTCCTTACGCAGCTCTCTGGTCTTGGCCATTGTGGAGAGGTTGGAGTCTGTTTGATTTGAGTGTATGGACAAGTCTTTTATACTGGTAATGAGTTCAAACAGGTGCAGTTAATACAGGTCATGAGTGGAGAACAGGAGGGCTTCTTAAAGAAACACTAACAGGTCTGTGAGAGCCGGAATTCTTACTGGTTGGTAGGTGATCAAATACTTATGTCATGCAATAAAATGCTAATTAATTATTTAAAAATCATACTATGTGATTTTCTGGATTTTTGTTTTATATTCCATCTCTCACACTTGAAGTGTACCTGTGATAAAAATTACAGACCTCTACATGCTTTGTAAGTAGGAAAACCAGCAAAATCGGCAGTGTATCAAATACTTGTTCTCCCCACTGTATATGTGTGTGTATATTGGCGCTTTTCCACTACACAGTACCAGCTCGCCTCGGCTCGGCTCGGCTCGACTCGACTCGGCTCTGTTTGGTTTTCCACTGTGTAAAAGTTGTACCTGCTTCCAGGTACTTTTTTTCGTACCACCTCCGGCGCGGTTCTAAGCGGGCTGAGGCGAGCTGAGGCGATACTAAAATGTGACGTGAAATCATGGCAGACTGCTGATTGGTCAGAGAGAATCGTCACTATTCACTGCGTCATCATTTCACGCGCCAGACGCAGTATCCTGATTAAAAAAACAGCAAAAACAAAAACATCCAAAAACAGCATACACTCGATTTCCTCCATTGTCCTGTGTGTGTAGGTAGCGGGTGTGTCTCGCGTAAAAGATTAAGTCACGGCAGTTTCCTGCGGTGTCGCTATGACGACCAGGTACTATTGTGGAGGTACTATCTGCAATGGAAAACGGAGCGAAAAGCGAGCCGAGTCGAGCTGGTACTGGTAATGGAAAAGCGCCATATATATATATATATATCTCTACACACATAATTCACATTTGTATATATTTGTATAGCACTTTTCATGAAACATATAATTTCAAAGCAGTCCGCAACAAAGGACTTCGCATTATGTGTGCGGTGTTTGTATAGTTGCACTGTATTTTTGGCTAATGTGAAGTCCCTTTCACACCAAAAGTAAAATTAATTATTAGCCTCAGGCTGAAGCAAATGCAAATTTACGCCTGTTAGATTAGAGAGCGCAGTGAAAGAAAAACCCTTTCAGCTGAGGGGAAAGTTCAACACTCTTAGTTCAGCAATAAAAAAAGTAAAGAATTAAACACATGTGATGTTTATCTAAAGTAATTTTTCCTTATTAGTATGGTTGAAGTGGATCATCAAAGGTCAGCAGCAAATACATTGCTTAATAAAGTGTGATTAAAGACTAACTACATTTGTGTAACTTAATATATTTAAATATTGCATTATATTTAATTTACTTTGAGTAATACTGGAATCTGTTTTGTTTTTACGTGTGAGATCAGTAAGGGCTTGCTCACATTTCTTCTAAAACTAACGCGTTACTTTACTATCTACTTGAAAAAAGTAATCTGATTATGTATTGCGTTGTAATGCGCCCAACACACTGTGGTGCAATGTTGTGAAATACACACTTATTTAAAACAGGCATCTTGTCTCATACAATGTATGCAAGCAGCAAGTTAATCCAGAATTACAGACATAAATAAATGAAGAGCTCATGAGGCTGACGTGACACATCATTACTGTACTTTAGTAACAAACTGATATAAATATGCAAATAAATATGCTCATAGCAACATGTTTCAATGCACATAATATGCACACATCAGCAGCTTGTTTTCATGTAAATTCAACGCATACCTCACAACCAACATGCTTAAGCATAAAACAGCTGCAGAACGAGTCTAATGGCTGTTATATAATAACAGTACACATTGTTTTCCATACACAGAACGCACAGACCTGCATTATTACAGTAGTTCAGTGCATCTGATCAGTGAAATACTCCAATAACAGCAACTCAATGGCTGACGGTGAACACAGGATCATCCGCAGAGTCTGTGTTTTTCGAGCAGCACGACGGGATATTGTGAAGCTTCTCCCGCGCCAGATACAGAACCGGCTGGATGCTGCAACTCACGTTCACGAAGCCAAAGGCGATGTAGTGGATATAACAGCGGAAGACCTCCGAGGAGAAATACTCTTGAAATGGGAAGAGAGCCACCGGCGGGAAGTAGTTGAACACAATGATGGCCAAGATGATGATGACCGTTTTAAAGGCCTTTTCCTTGACGGGATGCCTCTCGTCTCGGCCTGGAGCCGACTGTCTCAGGGCCCAGAGAATAGAGATGTTACAGAACAGCATGAACGCAAACGCCGCCACAATCATGACGGTGAAGGCTTTCTCAAAGTGAGGGATGTTTCCTGCACACTTTGCTGAGGCGTAGACTAAGATGACGAGCCACACGGCGCCGGCGCACACCGAGCGATGTCGCTTGTCTTTGAGTTTGGTGAAGGTGATGGGATGGCAGACGGCCATGTATCGGTCCAGACAGATGCAGGACAAGAAGAGCGGCGACGAGTCTTTGACGCCGTAGAAGAAGCGCAGGACGTACCAGGTGCTGCTGGAGGTCAGATACACGATGTTGGCCAGTTCCAGCGGAGGAATGAGGCCGAAGAAAGAGTCCAGCAGGGCCAGTTGGACGATGAAGATGTCTGAGGTGGACGAGTCTCCCTTATTCTTACGGATGAGCCACAGAACCATGATGTTGGCCGGGATGCCCAGGAACATGTTGATGAACTGCAGCACCAGGTAGAAGATGATGACGGTGGGCATGTGTGCACATCTAGCGTAGACGGTCTGCTCGACCGGAGAGGCATTCAGCGGCTGGTGACTGATGAGCAGAGACGAGTTGATGTATCTGAACAGCTCTGTGATTTCCATCGTCCTCTCTGTGTGCTCGGACCAACCCCTGAAACACACAAACAGTGATCAATCAAACTCTTGCTTTGTGCTTTTCTGCTCCTCATTCAAACGGCACTGAAACAGCTTTGACTTTCCCAGACAGCAACATAGCGTCGGCCCACATCTGGGCTGTGTGGAATCCATGTGTACCAGATGTGGGCCGGATCTGGGCTGACACTACACCATATTACCAAAAGTTTTGGGACGCCTGCCTTTACATGCACAACTTTAATGACATCCCATTCTTAATCCGTATTGTTTAATATGGAGTTGGCCCACCTTTTGCAGCTATAAACCGCTTCAACTCTTCTGGGAAGGCTTTCCACAAGGCTTAGGAGTGTGTTAATGGAAATTTTTGACCATTCTTCTAGAAGCACATTTGTGAGGTCAGGCACTGATGTTGGACGAGAAGCTCACAGTCTCCGCTCTAATTCATCTCTAAGCTGTTCTATCGGGTTGAGGCCAGGACTCTGGGCAGGCCAGTCCAGTTCCTCCACACCAAATTCCTCATCCATGTCTTTATGGACCTTGCTTTGTGCACTGATGCGGAGTCATGCTGGAACAGGAACATCCCCAAACTGTTCCCACAAAGTTGGGAGCATGAAATTGTCCAAAATGTCCAAAATGCATTTAGAGTTCCTTTCACTGGAACTAAGAGGCCAACCCCTGAAAAACAACCCCACACCATGATCCCCCCTCCACCAAACTTTACACTTGGCACAATGCAGTCAGGCAAGACCATTCTCCTGGCAACCGCCAAACCCAGACTTGTCCATTGGATTGTCAGACAGAGAAGCGTGATTCGTCACTCCAGAGAACACGTCTCCACTGCTCTAGAGTCCAGTGCGTCCCACGCTTTACACCACTGCATCCCATGCTTTACACCACTGCTTCCCACGCTTTACACCACTGCATCCCACGCTTTACACCACTGCATCCCACGCTTTACACCACTGCATCCCACGCTTTACACCACTGCTTCCCTCGCTTTACACCACTGCATCCCACGCTTTACACCACTGCATCCCACGCTTTACACCACTGCTTCCCTCGCTTTACACCACTGCATCCCACGCTTTACACCACTGCATGCCACGCTTTACACCACTGCTTCCCTCGCTTTACACCACTGCATCCCACGCTTTACACCACTGCATCCCACGCTTTAGACCACTGCATCCCACGCTTTACACCACTGCATCCCACGCTTTACACCACTGCTTCCCACGCTTTACACCACTGCATCCCACGCTTTACCCCACTGCATCCCACAATTTACCCCACTGCATCCCACGCACCACTGCTTCCCACGCTTTACATCACTGCATCCCACTCTTTACACCACTGCATCCCACAATTTACCCCACTGCATCCCACGCACCACTGCTTCCCACGCTTTACACCACTGCATCCCACGCTTTACCCCCACTGCATCCCACGCTTTACCCCACTGCACCCCACGCTTTACACCACTGCATCCCACGCTTTACCCCACTGCATCCCACGCTTTACCCCACTGCATCCCACGCTTTACCCCACTGCATCCCAAGCTTTACACCACTGCATCCCACGCTTTACCCCACTGCATCCCACACTTTACCCCACTGCATCCCACGCTTTACCCCACTGCTTCCCACGCTTTACACCACTGCTTCCCACGCTTTACACCACTGCATCTGACTCTTTACATCACTGCACCCCATGCTTTACACCACTGCTTCCCACGCTTTACACCACTGCTTCCCACGCTTTACCCCATTGCATCACACGCTTTACACCACTGCTTCCCACACTTTACACCACTGCATTCCACGCTTTACACCACTGCTTCCCACGTTTTACACCACTGCATCCCACGCTTTACTCCACTGAATCCTTCTCTTTACACCACTGCATCCCACGCTTTACACCACTGCATCCCAAGCTTTACACCACTGAATCCTTCTCTTTACACCACTGCATCCCAAGCTTTACTCCACTGAATCCTTCTCTTTACACCACTGCATCCCACGCTTTACCCCACTGCATCACACGCTTTACACCACTGCTTCCCACACTTTACACCACTGCATTCCACGCTTTACACCACTGCTTCCCACGCTTTACACCACTGCATCCCACGCTTTACACCACTGAATCCTTCTCTTTACACCACTGCATCCCACGCTTTACACCACTGCATCCCAAGCTTTACACCACTACATCCGACACTTTACATCACTGCATTCCACGCTTTACACCACTGCTTCCCACGTTTTACACCACTGCTTCCCACGCTTTACACCACTGCATCCCACGCTTTACACCACTGAATCCTTCTCTTTACACCACTGCATCCCACGCTTTACACCACTGCATCCCAAGCTTTACACCACTACATCCGACACTTTACATCACTGCATCCCACGCTTTACCCCACTGCATCCCACGCTTTACCCCACTGCATCCCACGCTTTACCCCACTGCATCCCACGCTTTACCCCACTGCTTCCCACGCTTTACCCCACTGCTTCCCACGCTTTACACCACTGCTTCCCACGCTTTACACCACTGCATCCCACGCTTTACCCCACTGCATCCCACGCTTTACCCCACTGCTTCCCACGCTTTACACCACATCCCACGCTTTACCCCACTGCTTCCCACGCTTTACACCACTGCTTCCCACGCTTTACACCACTGCATCCGACTCTTTACACCACTGCACCCCATGCTTTACACCACTGCATCCCACGCTTTACCCCACTGCTTCCCACGCTTTACACCACTGCTTCCCACGCTTTACCCCATTGCATCACACGCTTTACCCCACTGCTTCCCACACTTTACACCACTGCATTCCACGCTTTACACCACTGCTTCCCACGCTTTACACCACTGCATCCCACGCTTTACCCCACTGCATCCCACGCTTTACCCCACTGCTTCCCACGCTTTACACCACTGCATCCCACGCTTTACCCCACTGCATCCCACGCTTTACCCCACTGCATCCCACGCTTTACCCCACTGCTTCCCACGCTTTACACCACATCCCACGCTTTACCCCACTGCTTCCCACGCTTTACCCCACTGCTTCCCACGCTTTACACCACTGCTTCCCACGCTTTACACCACTGCATCCGACTCTTTACACCACTGCACCCCATGCTTTACACCACTGCATCCCACGCTTTACCCCACTGCTTCCCACGCTTTACACCACTGCATCCCACGCTTTACATTGCACTTGGTGATGTAAGGCTTGGATGCAGCTGCTCGGCCATGGAAACCTATTCCATGAAGCTCTACGCACTGTTCTTGAGCTAATCTGAAGGCCACACGAAGTTTGGAGGTCTGTAGCTGTTGACTGCAGAAAGTTGGCTCTGTGATTTTACAAGCCTACCACTTCGTGGCTGTGTTGCGGTTGCATTCAATCCAATTTGAGAAAAATACATTTGTTTGAAATATGTACAAAAATCTTCTATACAATGACTTTTTAGCAATATTTGATATTTATGAGGTGTATATTTATGGTGTATAATTATGATGCACAAAATATAACCATACACCAAGATAAACAATCTTGTTTATCTTAAATCCCTATGGCAACTATGTGACATATGCAGCCAGCACTTTATACAAAACAGCTTCACAGAGGAAAGCAGCGACAGTGTCAAAAGCTTCTTCAGTTTCAGGAATCTGTCATTTCAAATATCATTATGATTTCAGTTTCAACCATAAAGCAGCTCTACATAAGAATTATTCAGCGACCTTATTTGGTAGTTTTAATACAGCTTAACCAATAAGTCTCACTGAATATGAATTGTCTTAAACCAGCTGTTGCATTTATGAAGTTTTCATCAGTAGAGAAACCTTCCAGAAGTGTCATTATTATTATTATTATCATCATCTCTTACCTCTCTGAAGTTTCTCCGATCTTCAGCCGCAGTGTGAAGTTCATTGAGGGACTGACAGCTCATTTTAAGCTGAAGACACTGACGAAGTGAAACGTTCCATATTAAACCAATATGGAAATGTGTCCTCTGAACGGTTCTCTTACAGAAGAACTATTTGCATATCTTTGAGTTTATGGACCAGATAACATGCTAACATATGAACAGGCTTTGTGAAGAACACGTTTATGGATGGTGGGATTGGTTCAGAAGATGTATAGAAGTCCTCATCATTAAAGGAGAACTCCGGTCAATTTTAACATTGAGCTCATTTTTTTGTACATTTGGAGTGCTGTCAATACAGGGAACAACGACGCATAGGTTTAGTTACCTATGATCACGCGCGTGAACTCGGCAATCGACTACTTTGGACTTCAACCGAAAACAGGATGTAAACACAGGTATTTGCGCTGGCTTAAATAACATAATTTTTACACATATCTTTCACATCTACTGCAGTCAGATTCACTCGTGTTCACTCTGAAGGAATCACTCACATTTTCTGTGCACTTGTAATGACACATCAAGGATGTTAAGAGGCTAAAAGCAGGTTTAAAACTTGCCCCATTGAAGTCAACAGGGTGCAAATTTTAAAAATAGAATAACTCGGTGTAGGCAACACCGATTTTTGACGTTGTTCTCTGTATTGACAGCACTCCAAATGTACAAAAAAATGAGCTCAATGTTAAAATTGACCGGAGTTCTCCTTTAACACTGATTGGCAATGATGCAACTCGCCATTGGCTCCTGGCGGAAATTTGGTGGTAAACAACTGATGCAACTGTACATTATTATACTTTTGAAGTTCACTATAACAAAGTGTCATTTGTTACATGAAAATGACATGGAGGTTCATCTAGATGGAAGAATGAGACAAAGAGTTGGCTGTGTGACTGTCAAATGGCTATTTCCATATTTTTCATTTTCATGTGAGGCTATTTCCAAATAGAGGACACATTTCCATGTTGGTTTAGTCTCTGGAACGCTTCGCTTCGATTGGATCTTGAAGCTCCCGGTGGTGTTGAATCATGGGAGTAAAGATGTCTGCTCATCCCCAATGAATGGGAATTTAATCCTTTACCATCTGTATGACAAATGCTATGCAATCGCATGCAATTGCTATCACCAGCCCTATTAAAATCAATTTTGGACTTCTCGTCCTCCAGGTCAGCTTGGGAATTTCTTGAAATTGTATATGTTACTCTCATCCTTCCCTGAGGATGGTACACCTCTGGTAGTTCTTTGGAGACTTCAACATCCACCTAGATGGTACTAAAGCCTCAGGCTGCTGACATCCACACTCTTCTTGCCTCATTTGATCTCAAGCCAGCGGCTACTCACAAATCAGGTAACCAATTGGACCTTATTTACACACACTACTGCTCCACTGGCCATACACTGATCACTCCACTGCACACCTCAGATCACTTCCTAATTACTCTCAACCTCAGCCTGGATCATGACCTAACACACACTCCTCCACAGGTCACCTTTCGGCTTAACCTATGTTCAGTCTTACCCTCCCACCTATCCTCTTTGGTCTCATCTACACTTTCTCCCCCTAATCAGCTCTCATCATTAGATACTAACAGTGCAATTGATGCCCTTTTCTCCACTCTAACATATTGTTTAGACAACTTCTGCCCCCTTTCATCCAGGTCAGCCCATGGCACCTGAGCCCCCAATATGTTACAACCCAGGCTATAGGGAAGCAACATAAAGGACACAAAGACCAACGTCTGCCAATCAAACGTAAAGTTTATTAAATTCTAAAAGGAAAAAGGGACTGTAGAGATGAAAACACTGCTCCTAGTGTTGGCTGCAAGACCAGAGAGAGAGAGAGAGAGAAAATGAGCATGTGTCCTGGATTTAAAATGGCCTCCTTCAGGTGACACCGATTAACCGGTTAATTGCAGGTGAGCCACCAGGCAACTGCAACAAACACAGGTTAGAACACTTTCCACATAACAGACACGCAAATCCTAACAGCAAAGTCTCCAAACTCATCTTTTCCAATCACCCTACTACCTGTCTGCTCATCTCCTTCAAGCCATTTCTTCCTCAGTTGTACCCACACTCAGTTGAACAACCTCCTAAACAACAACCAGTCTGGGATCAAAAGCGTCACTCAACTGAGACTGCCCTGCTCCCGGTTATTGAAGCTCTGAGACTGGCAAGAGAAGCTTCCAAATCTTCATTTCTCATCCTGCTGGATCTGTCTGCTGCGTTTGACACAGTTAACCACCAGATCCTCCTGTCAACCCTCAAGGTAAAGGGCATCTCAGGAACCGTACTCCAATGGTTCAAGTCTTCCCTCTCAGTAGGTCCTTCAGGGTGTCGGGGAGGGGTGAGGTGTCTAAGACCCAAAATCTAGTTACTGGAGTGCCTCAGGGCTCATTGCTGGGACCACTTCTCTTCTTCATCTACAGGTCTTCACTAGGATCTGTCATTCAGAAACATGGTTTATCCCATCACTGCTATCATCTATCTACTGGAGTGCATCAGGGCTCAGTGCTGGGACCACTTCTCTTCTTCATCTACAGGTCTTCACTAGGATCTGTCATTCAGAAACATGGTTTATCCCATCACTGCCATCATCTATCTACTGGAGTGCCTCAGGGCTCAGTGCTGGGACCGCTTCTCTTCTTTATCTACATGTCCTCACTAGGATCTGTCATTCAGAAACATGGCTTTTCCTATCACTACTACGCTGATGACACACACCTCTCACTCCAAACAGAGGATCCGACGGTACCTGTTCGCATCTCAGCCTGCCTGACAGACATTTCTTGCTGGATGAAGGACCATCACCTTCAATAATAATCTGCCAAGTGTTGTCTTTGAAAAGAGAAAGTGAATAAATAGATTATAAATACAGCGTAAATATAATTTAGTACCATAAAATCCCCCCCTCCCCCCAAAAAGTTTAATAAAAAACATAATTTATATATATATATATATATATATATATATATATATTCTATAAATCTAATTTCATAGAAAAAAGAAAAAAAATTCTGTACTTTTTGACCCACACGTGAAGAGCACCAAAGGGTTAAATCGTTTAAGAATCATATTTCCAAAGCAACTTCCAGACATTGAACAGCTGCGAACGAGAGAAGGGAAAAGTAGAACTTTCCATTTTGATTTCATGGTGACTTTAAGACATGCCCTGATTAATACACCAATTATCCTTGTGCTGCTGTATTTTGTATTGATGGTAGAGAGAGAGAGAGAGAGAGAGAGAGAGAGAGAGAGAGAGAGAGAGAGAGAGAGAGAGAGAGAGAGAGAGAGAGAGAGAGAGAGAGAGAGAGAGAGAGAGAGAGAGAGAGAGAGAGAGAGAGAGAGAGAGAGAGAGAGAGAGAGAGATGCGGTGTAGCTTGCACGCACACTTGCGCACACACACACACACACACTGAATTCTAAACTGTTCATAGAATTCTGAAATATTGATTAATTGTTCTACTTACCTTTTTATTTTATTTTAATTTATTTATCTATTTTATTTTTATGTATGTATGATGATTGGAAATGCTTTGGCAATACATTGAAACAATTGTCATGCCAATAAAGTACATTTGAATTAAATTGAAAATGAAAGAGAGAAAGAGAGAAAGATGCAGTGCAATTCTAAATTGTTCATAGAAATCTGAAATGGTGATTACAGTTTTTCTCAATTGTTTACACACAAATCCTGGTACTTGAGACACAATGACCACAACATGTAACTCATTCACCAACCCCCTGAACCAGTTCTGCTAAACTACAAGCACAATTCCTGCTTTACACTCAAATTGTACTTCTAAAAAACATCTTTTTCAAAAGACTACACACAATTCTCTGCTTTTGGCACAATTTTCATGCAGAAAATCTCTTGTTTTCACAAGGAACACACTGCCATTCAGATATGCACACTGACTCATCACATGGGCAAACACCCGTCACACAGTTTTACAATTAGCAATCAGAGCTTTAGCATAAAAGGGCAACAGGTAAGCTCTTCAATGGATGCCAACATTGGATTTTTTTTCTTTTTTTTTTCTGTAACTGTATACAGTAAATTCTTCTGTTGTTTTGTATGTAGACCACTGTATGTGCAGCTTTGTGTTGGTTGGGATGTACACTGTGTACAATGTTTTTGTGGGGAAAATAAAATATATTTGTTACCGTGTATTTGTGTGTTCTGAGTATAAAAACAATATTCTCAGATATTTTACAACACACTTATGTATGTACTGTCTGTAGAAAGTGTAACACTGAACAAAAAAAGGCCTAAGTCATTATGATGAATGGAGAAGAAGTGTTTTCCATTCATCATTAGTGTTTTACATTGAGCACATCAGTGTTCAACTGGTTCTTATAAATGTCTATTCATGTGATGGTTTGTGTGTGTCATTTGAAAACAAAATACCATTTTGAGAAGAAATAACATTGTTTTGAATGTAAAGTTTCATTTTGCAGGAGAATTGAGGGGTTTTGCCCATTGTGTGTGTGTTTTTTGGGATTTGTGTGTAGAGTTTTGAGAATATGAGGCATGCTTTCAGAAAATGTGTGTAAACAATTGAGAAAAACTGTAATTGTTCTACTTACCTTTTTTTATTTTTTATTTTTTTTATTTTATTCTATTTTTATTTTTTATGATGATTGGAAATGCTTTGGCAATAGAGAGAGAGAGTGTGTGTGAGAGAGAGAGAGAGAGAGAGAGTGTGTGAGAGAGAGAGAGAGAGAGAGAGAGAGAGAGAGAGAGAGAGAGTGTGTGTGTGTGTGTGTGAGAGAGAGAGAGAGAGAGTGTGTGTGAGAGAGAGAGAGAGAGAGAGAGTGTGTGTGTGTGTGTGTGTGTGTGTGTGTGTGTGTGTGAGAGAGAGAGAGAGAGAGAGAGAGAGAGAGAGGTCAGTGCTAATGAGGAGCATGTTAAAGTCCAGCTGTGTTAGACCCCTGTGTCACAGGTACGGCTCTATCCACCATTAGCCTTATTGGCCGCAGAGGTCAACAAGGGTCAAGTGCCGTGTCGATTGGTTGACCCAACCTATCGGCTGCTCCCGCGACTCCTTCAGCTGAGTTATGATCATGCCAGAAAATCATTTCACTTGTGGTGATTTACAGACATTGAGCCACTGGAAACATTTGGAATGCATGCAGATTTATGTGGGTATTAATTCACAGTATTCAGATATAGCGAATATCGATACCTTTATCGGAACAATGAATATATTCATCACCTATTTACCGTCTTTCTGAAAGCTGCAGTCATCATTCACACGGCACTTCAGGCGAGTTACATTCAGAGTAACACATTTTGCATGCAAAAATATTGCAAATGCATTAAATAATAATTGCATTTAGTGCAAAACGAAGCTGTCTTGGAAGTATCGCATGCACAGCACAGCAGTGTGCTCATAGAAAGTGCTGTGGTCATTCATTAATGTTAATGTCCAGAACCTAAATGTGTGGTGAACCACAGCTTGGCCTAAATAAAGTAAGATAAAAGCATCAGTTTCCACGCTGGTGCTCAGTGACTCGATCCATCACAGAGGCATGGGATCCATCTTTATCAGGGCCCATTAAAGTTACAGCGGGTACAAACGGATCCCAGCTTGCTTACCACTCTTCCTTTAACCTGTCCAAAACACATCTCCGATATCCCCGTGAAATAAATACCATGAGCTCAGAGGTCAGGGGTTAAGGAGTGCGAGGCGGTGACCTACCCCATTACATCAAGCTCTCGCCAGCCATTGGTTCAGGGCTTCGGTTACGTTACTGCGACTGATCTGACAAAATCTCCAAACACAGCTTGGCCATGAACCAAAAGACATGCAAATAAATGTGCAAAAACAGGGTGCAAATTGTGTCCCATTATCATTTTTATTTCATGCATTCAGCTCTGGCTTTTATTGAAAGCCACTCGCAGTGCATCAGTCAGAGAGTGTGTTAATTCCCATCGAGAACAAGCATTAATGGCATCTACCGGATCTCGTAGTTTATCTGGAAACACTTTACAAAAAGGTGCCATTAAGCCTCCATTAATGCATTAACTAACAGTGTTACAGTGTCATTGTTACACGTTAAATGTAGTTACTATAATAAATATAAATTATGCATAATTACATGCAACTAACCCTAATCCTAAACCTACAGTAAGTACATGTAGTTAATACTCAGTACTTACATGTATAATTATAGTGTAACAAAGACACCTTAAAGCGTAACCCAGTGAGCAATGCACTTGTAACAGTGTTTATTAATCTTTGTTAATGTTAGCTAATGAACATACAGCTGTTTATTGTTGGTTCATGTTCGCTCAGGCCCATTAGATAATATTAACAAGTTTTGATTTTATTCTATTCATAAATGATTAATCAAATCTTAGTTAACATTAAGTCTTTTTGGAAAACTTAACTGAAACATATAATACATTATACAAATATTTTAATGCATTAATTAATGATGATCTCATGAATAATTGTAACTACAATTATAATGCATTATAATACTTATCTATGCATTACAACACCTTTAGAAAGTATAATGCATTAAAACACGACACGCAACACATTTCAGAGGCAACCAGGAATCTGCAAATATTATAATGCATTTTAACTTTGGTTACAATTATTTATGAAAAGATATAATGCATTAAAATGTACATTATGAATACCTTTATAATGCATCATACATATTGGTCATCATCCGTAGTTCATGTGAACTAATGTGGTAAAGTGTCCAATATCCAATATTATTCCAATAAAAACGTTCTTTAAAAATGTTTTGGGATAATGTACATTTAGGTTATTATGACTGCAGCACGCCGAGCTCAGAGATGAGGAAGAGACGGATCCAAACACAGAAGTTTTATTAAAGTAATATCAAAATACTCAGAAACTGTAAAGCAAAACACAAGGAGACTGACCTGAGACCAGCAGCACACAGCGACAGAAGGACCATGAACACTGGAAACACTGGGGTATAAATACACAGGACAACAAGGAACAGGTGAGAGTAATCAGTCACTATGGAAACAACCAGGAAGTGAACAGAAAACTACAAACTGACTACAAAATGGTACAGGAAACAGGAAGAGGACTGGGCAGAATACAACCTAAAAGTCCCAATTACAAAAACACGAGATACACGATGCCTTCGCACCAGGGCCCTGATCAGGTTTATTCAGTGATGATGACCAGCTGATTGTTACTTTTATGGGAATTATGGTTTCTTCAACATTCAGCCGGCACTGAGAGAGAGATTTATTTAGGCTACGTCTGCAGTCGTTTCTCAGTGTGGCATATTCACTTCTTCTATTTTTTTTTTATTGTTCCTTGCTAGAAAATAACAATCAGTGAGAGTTTTAAAATGCATTCAGACCAGGTTTATTATCGTTAAATGACATCATTTTTATCTTTTTTATTTTCTTGCACATTACGAGTTGGTGTCGTCATGCAGCGCAGAAGAAAGCAGCAGTCTCTCTCTCTCTCTCTCTCTCTCTGTAGACTGTAACCGCTTCTGATTGATCACCTTCCTCTGAAATATTTCTCCCTTCCCTGGCAGGAGATTACAGACGGCAATTTGTGTTTATGGGATTCCCGAAATTCACTTAACAACTGCCCCGCTATTAAAAGGTCAAGCAGGGAGGAGGTAGAAACATCCCAACGTCATTCCTCATCTCCGTTCCTGATCAGAAAACAACAAACACATGAAATCCATGATTGTAAAACTTTATTACTGTGATCAAACCTCTAAGTATTAAAGTCACCATGAAATCAAAATCTGTAATTCTTGTTTTTTTGTAATGCAATATTTAACGGCGCACATCATTTTAATAATGTTGAATCAGAATAAGTTCCTCTTGCAGCATCTCTTCTCTTCTCTGATGATGTGGGCGGGGCAACCTGTCAATCACATGAGATCAGCCAATAGCAAACCACAACCATCCAATCAATGCCTCACGGACACAATCAAGCCCCGCCCACATTTGTTCTTGTTCCAGAAGCGTTTCACTCGATATACGACACAATGGAGAAGAAAAGACTTCGGTTTCATGACGACTTTAAAGTGTTTTTACCTATTACACCATAAAATAGATGATAAAATCCCATAAAATCTTTTCATCATATATAAAAATCTAGTCTGCATTCTCACAGACACAGTAAATCCATCAAAACCCAGTGAATAGGTTAATAAACCTGATCATGTTTGTATAAAACTGTTGGCTGTAAGGACTACTTGATATTTGTACTACATCTCTTTTTAGCCGTTTCCTCTCCGGTTTCAGCTTGAGTGTCTCTGGGTTTTGGTGGTTTGAGGTTTCATTCATTCGTACATTATTAACAGCGTCGCACCATTATCTCCCCGCGAGCTCCTCTTACATCAAACACATCGCGTGGAAAAGCCCAAGCGTTTGTGCGAGAGCCTGGGAAGACGGACAGGTGTGGGATCAAATATTTATCGTTGTATATCAGTAGGCGGTAAAAGAGCAACACACACACATGCAAAAAATGAGAGAAATCATCATCCGATGGAAGCAGCACAAATGCTATTATTATTGATTTATGTCAAATAGCTGTGTCGTCTTGTGCACAAAAAATAAATAAAAATTGTATGTGCATTAATTTTAATTTCGATGTTGAATGTAAAACGTCAGGGTTATTCGCACCGCTCTGTTATCTTAGTGGCAGTTTAACTAGCAGGGTAGTTTTGTCCGAGTCAGGTAGTGACAAAGCGTGTTTTGCTGCTCTTGAATTATCCAGGCCACGGGCAGATGGGACTCCGCTGAAACGTGAGAGTGACACCTGACCCCGCGACGACCTGCGGATCACCTGCCCAGGTGTGGCCGTGGAGATTCTCAGCTGACCTTTGACCCCAGCGTCTCCACCCGCGAGGTTAAACGCGTTCTTCCACCTGCTCAAACTCGACCCACAGTCGATTACAAGTGCGATATCACTGCTAGAAAAATGAATGAGTAATAGGAACAGAATGGTTTTGGGGATGCAGTGACGCGCTCCGGTCCAATAGTGTGTAATGTTACAGGTGTGCTGTGTGCGGTTACGCTTTGGAAATATCGTAAAAAAATAGGTCTGAGGCCAGTGTAAGCATGCACAGATACACACAGATGAAGGGCATTTGAAAATGAAAGCATGACGGGGAAAAATTGTTGGTCTAGGTTTTTCTCTCATTTTCAGATTTTACAGTTTTTCTCGATTGCTTAAACACATTTCTTGAAACTATGCCTCATATTCTCAAAACAGTAAACACAAATCCATAACGTCTCACCCAATTCCCCAAACATCCTATTTTCAGGTCAAAATGAAGCTCTACACTCAAAACCATTCACTCTTGCTGAAAAACCAAACTTTGCCCTCACACTGGACACACAAGCCCTCAAAATCACACACACTACAACATAGTCTAACACACTGGTGCAATTAATTCAAAACAACATTTCCAAAACTGGTAAGTTATGTTACTTGTGGTTCCCCGCCTCACAAACCTTTCCACATGGTGAACACAAAAGACACAACCAATGGATACACTGGCACATTTTTATTCATTCATGTACTACACAGTACAACACACACACACACAAAAAATTATATATTTTTTTTACTCTCTCCTCTAATTTTTTTTTACAGTATTTACTTACTTACAGTAAGATGTGTGTGACCATCATATGACAGTAAAAGAGCACACACATAACCTAATTTTATGTGGAATTGTATTGGAATGGTAAAGAGTGTTGTTACATGACAGGAGGGCCTCGATCCACTCAAGGAGACAATATGATGAACACGTCTAAGAATGTTCCACGTATGGTTGAAATACCATCATTTGCCTAGAAAGATAACATTCTGGGAGTCAAGACTATAAAGGATGAAGGATGGCCAACCTTCACTGTTACACTCTGTATCACTCTGTGTGACTGTACGACTGCTGGCCTTTTCTTGCAAGAAAATACACCTCATCAAAGACTATTGGAAATGTTTGTCTCTTATTCAGTGATAGAATTTTGTTTGCCACCACACCTCCCTGAAGGTTCTCGAGGCGACAGTAAAGCGACTCAAATTTGGCCTTACTCGTAGCTTCCCTCATAGTCATACCATTGACAAAGACATGGGCAACTAGAGTGGCTTGAATTTCATCTGAGACTGCTTGTCTTCTTGTCCTTCGTCCTCCTCCTTATCCCTCCTCGATCTCTTCCTTCATGTCTTTCTGGATCCATTGTTCCAAAACTCAATAAACTGATTTGGGCCCCTTTATCTATCTATTGAAGGATCTGATTGATGTGTGTTAAATTTTGACTCTTAGTGTTTCCACCTGGGTAATTGTGTGCTAACTGAGCTGAAGCTGTGCTGACTTGAGTGAACAATATTGAATGCTAGTGCTTTATACATGACAACATGGTGTAGGCAATGAGAAATGAAGGGATTTGTGTGTAGAGTTTTGCAGTGACAGTTCAACAAATTTGACTCATGTGTCAAAACAGGGAATAGTGTTTATAGTTTAGTGAAATGGGTGTGCTTTTTGATAAATGGCATTATGGTTTTGAAATTTTAGTTCAAAAGCCTGGTTATAGTGTTTAAGCAATCGAGAAAAACTGTAAAATATCAAAAGTAGTTTGCAATATATGCTCATTGAAATGTTTGGGAAAATCCCCCAAAACACACCAACTATACAAACTTTTATTCCTTTTCACATGCAGATTGTGATTACAGGGGCAGATTATTATGATATACTGATCTACTATTCAAGCTTCTTCTTCTGAGACTAAATTTAATCAGTCTCTCCTCCTCCAAACTCGACCTTCAGACTGTTGCTAGACTTACAGAATTCCCATATCACACTTCCGAACATTCCCAAACTCATTGAGGGGTTAGGGTCAGGGTAGAAGTGGTTGTTGAGCTGCAGGTTTAGGCTCACATAAGTGACTGCACTGCAAAAATGCTTTTCTTACTTAGTATTTTTGTCTTGTTTCCAGTCCAAATATTTAAAAATTCTTAAATCAAGATGCATTTACTAGATGAGTAAAATGCCATACGATATGTCTTGTCAAAATTAAGTGATTTGTTGCTTTAAAAAAGCTGCCAATGTGGTAAGAAAAATATTTTTAATTCAAACAGAAACAATATTATTTTTCTTACCCCATTGGCAGATAATTTTGCTTGTTTTAATCAAAAACTCACTTAATTTTGATTCATTTTCCCAGAAAACAAGACATAATATCGTATGGCATTTTACTACTTTAGTAAATGCATCTTGATTCAAGAATTTTTTTAAGAAAATACCAAGAAAAGCATTTCTTTTTTTGCAGTGTGCATTTATTTTAATTTAATTAAGAAGTATTCAGTTATATATTTTATTTATTTAATTATTCCACCCGACAGTTTACTGTTCCAAATATTTAATATGTTGCTTAAAAATAAAATATATTGTGTTCAGTGAAAAAACTAGTTGTTTTTTACCCAGACATTTAAAATAACACAGAGCTGTAATCGCGAGCCCGTGAAACCGTGATACTTTTGCTTAAGGTTCTCACCGTCAAAATCTCAGCGAATACTAAAATAAACGATGAATTATAGCCTGCTGCGTCTGCTAACCCTGAGCATTAGCATCACCTTACAGTTTGATCCATTCCTGAAGAAGAGAAGCCCTGAAACGTATGAGCTGTCAGGAAAAGTGTGTGGTCCTGCCGGTAAGCGTTCGCTCAGAGTCCTGCCAAGCGCCTGCCAATCTGAGCGTGTGTTAGGATCCTGTAAATGTTCCTTCTGTTCTGACGTGTGACGCTTTAAAAGGCCCGTTTACAAAAGTAAACAAATGCTGTCTACAATCACCAGAGTTCTCCTTATATGTTCTGTGTGCAGATTCAAACACACTGCTAAATACTTACATATGACTGATAGGCCTGTAGTTAAAGTCCCACTGAAGTGCGTTGAAACGCTCAGCATTATTGAGTAATTTACACTGAAACAGGAAAAAGGGGCGGGGCATGTAGAGTAGCCCCTCCCCTTTAAAAAATAGCCAATAGCGTTTGGTTTATATCTCAGAGCCATTGAGCTCGGTAAAGCCGCAGTTTCCTCGTAATCTCTAACCGTTTCTCCTCATAATCTCCTTCATATAACTTTAAAATTTCATTCTGTGCAGAATTCAAATGAGTACAATGTGTTTTCTGTTCTGCAGCGACTCGATCACATGATCCGCTCTGTGTTTGGTGTCTCTGGACCGGAGCTGTGGCGGTTCACGGGACACTAACGTGCAACCAGACTTCATTCGTTCAATCATTCCCTATCCGCTATATAGTGCACTATATGCTATACACCACGTAGAAAATAGTAAATGTGTGAACAAGCGACCGATTTCAGACACAGCTTCAGCGTATGTTAATAATGTAGGGGGCGGAGCTTCTGATTATAGAGAGCATTTGATTGGACAGTGTAGAGTGATGTCATTAAAAATCACTGATCCATATTGGCGGAAGTGAGAGACTGTACGTTTTCAAGGCTTATATCTTCTAAATGCGAATTTTGTCATTGTTTTGGAGCACACTAGCATATACAGTAGTTAACAGTAAAACTAACATATTCATACTAAAAGCCCAAAACTTTTTAACAATTTTGATTTCATGGGGTCTTTATGAAGCTGACGAGCAACAGGGTGCACAATAATCTGATCATAAAGTAGCATACTTTTAAATGAGTTGGCTAGTAGTGCAGAAATCATGTCATTTAATAAAATATTTAAGTGCAGACTGAATGTAATGTCTTTGGACACTAAATTGCATGTTAATTGCAATTAAATGAAAATGCACTTAAGTAGTATTTTATATGTGATTTTATAATTACTGCTATTGTGTTTGAAATATGGTTAAAGTGCTGAATAAAATATACTTTATATTATTTAGCAAAATATGTCATTTCTATACAGAAACAAGTATATCATTATATTTAGACATATTACATTATGTTAGTCCAATTTAGTACATTTAAAATATATTACCTTTAAATGTAATACTACAGTTAAAATTATAATCAAGGTGCCTACTTTACATGTGTATGTTTGTCAACACATCAAAATAACTTCTTTAAAAGATTATTAAAACATAAGTACATTAAAGTGAAATGTTTAATTTGACATTCTGACAAAGTACACTTGTGCAAAACAGTCATTAAAGTGTCTCTCTTTAAACACACTTAAGTGGCCTTTTATGCCATTAATATTATGGATTCCACACACACCGGATGTGAGCCGGATCTAGGCCGATACTGTGTTGCTGTCTGGGTAATATTATGTTTTCTGCAAGTACAGTTTTTTAAAAACATACCATCAAGACTAAAGTACACTTCAAGTGCACATTCATAAATTAAGAGCGCTTCTTTTGGTAAACCCTTCCAGATAAATCCACAATTAAATGACACGCAACGAGATGTTTAGTTTCGTAAGAATTCGTATATCCCACATTATAGTTCACACATTATATCCCCTGTATTTTATTCTATTGTTAAAACAGCTGATTGAATTATGCAGATATATAAATCACAGCTGATTCCCATCTAGGAAACACACTCAGGTGTTGAGGTTCTTTCAATCGCATGACCATATGGTATACTGTAACCGGACAGTCTATAAAGCATCTGAGATGGGTCTTTTTTAATTGAATTTCTGCAGCAAAAGACCTAAACTCAACAAAACAAAAATGTAGAGAGGCTTCAAAAGAAACTGCAGTGCAAAACACAATCTATGATCAATACAATATACTGTCTGTTGTATAAGGGCAGACCTGACACATATAAAATAATGCAGTTTCTGTAATTCCATCTGATGTTAGTGTTTTTATGACATTGTGCTATGATTGACT